>PVIR01000505.1:0-122375 GCA_004026965.1 Petromus typicus
ACAACTATTTTATTTATTGATACACTGTACAAAATAAGGTAAGTTTATGTCTTCTTACTATTGAACTAATTTTAAAGAACTTCTTACCAGACCATGACTTTTTATTAGCTCTTTCTTTTGACTCCAGTGGTGGACTATGAAGGGTGACACATTTCCATTGACCTCATTCTAGCCATACAATGATTAATCACCTTGAAAATAAGTCAAGATCAAGCCATGGGATACTTATCTGCTCCGATCTGATTTGATTAATGAGCTGCATGGACAGGAAGCATTGTGAAGAGAAAGTTAAATGTACCTGAGGAAAAGCACAGTTCTGAAGTAGCTCAGGTTAACTTTTAGGGAAAGAGAAACAATCTTGAACATAAAAAATTTGGTTAAAGTGTGATAAGATCATCTACATAAGGTGGCTATATATAACTGCAAAAGATTATCTGTTTTCTCATTGGTTGCTACCAACAGACTGTTGTACCCATTAAGAAATTTTCTTAAATTGCTTTTTTGTAATGCTGCAGTTTCAATCTTTTTATATTAATTACAACTATTCAAATATTGGCACTCTCAGTCATAAGACAATGTGGTTCCTCATTTAAGTAACAGGAGAATTGCATTTCATTAGCGAATGCCCCGTGGTAGCATCGTAGACCTTTAAGATTTAGTAAAAAATATAAAAATCACTTCAGTCTCCTGTAGGAAAAGAGCAACTTCACCTATTTTTAACTTGTCAATACAAAGCTATAAATAAATTATTTTTGTCACATTGTAGACAAAATCCTTATTAGCACAGACATATTACTCACTTTAAAACATCACAATTAGCCTTTATTTCTAAGAATCAGATATTTCCCTGACTTAAATATATAGGCTTTTTTACTGATTGTCTCAAATTTCCACATTGAGACTATTTTGACATTTGCTTCTGGAATACGTTTTCTTTAAGCTTCCTTACTTCAGAATTTCCTCTTTACTTAATTTTTGTGTGTATCAACTTCCAGCATTATAGTCCTATCATTTACAAACAGGCACCTTTTATAATCTTACATAGAAATAGCATGAGGACAACAGTATATCACTGGTCCCTGATTCTTGCACCTTTAGACACTAGTACTGTTTAGAAACAGTAACCTTTGTATTATTTCCTAGACCTCTGATTTTAAAACAGTTACCAGAAATGTAGATAATCCGAAGCAATGTTGTTGGACAGTGCTGGAGACTACAAAGCAAAGCTCCGGCTGTCAGCAGGGCCCATGCCTTCTTCAAAGAAGATCCCAGCTCCAGTCTCGCTGGTTCAGTCCTTGGCACTCCTTGGCTTGTGGAGGCACCACTCCTCTCTGTCCTAGTCCTGTGACATTCTCCTTGTGTCTGTGTCCAAATTTTTCATTCTTATGAGAACATTGGTCATTAGATGAGGAAGTGACTATTTTACTTCGGTGAGACTCAATATCATTATATGTGCAAAGACTTTATAACCCAATAAGGTGATATTCATAGGGACTGGGTTCTGGACCTTTGAACATATCTCTGAGGAGACACAGTTCAACCCACAAATAACCATCAACAGTAAATAGTCCTGAAATCTAATTTTTCTATGACTATAAATACTTTGTTTAAAGTTTCTTTTATTAGGTTGAATATCATATTTTACATATGTATTAGTAAATTTTTCCTCATAATGATAACTAGGCCAATATATCTCATGGAAGAAAACAGCTCATAGCAAGGAAATAAAGCTTATGTATATACAGGGTGGGAGGTTTTAGGGTAGGCATAGAATGGGAAAAAATGAGAATTAATCATATCATATACTAGTACAAATTCTCAATGTCGATTGTGATCATGATGTGTATATAAAATGTACCAATAAAATCAATTAACTAAAAAATATACTTTATGGCAAAATAAGATTTCATCATTTGTTTATAATTGCAATGAACAAAAATGTTAAGCACTTTCTTAATCCCTTACAACCATGTAAACACAAGGTAAGTCATTTATAATTTATGATTTCAAATTATCATTTATAATTTCAACTATTTAATAGGAGGTATTTTCTGTCTTTATATTCTTACATAAAATTTGAATGAAACCTCAAAGCTTTAACTCTTTGGCACAATACAATATGAATTTTACCATAACATCTGTTTAAAAGCAGATGGTATGCATCTATATAAAATTAATTTTCAATAAATTTACATAATTCACAGTTATGTATAATTAGATGTTATACATATTTTTAAAAGAAAGGAGGGTAATTAAGCATGGGAAAAATAAATGTACAAAAATAAAATATACAGCACTTAATTACATATATTTAAGATTTCAATCACTGTTTCTGATGGACAAGAAAGTTTTCTCTGAGCTTTGTAGTAACCAAAGCAAAAATAAAAATAAAAAATTCATTAAGAAGAAATAATTTACTGATATTCCTAACAGAACTAGGAGAAATAACCCTAAAATTCATAGGAAATGACAACAACAAAATAATCAAAATCCCATTGAGAAAAAAAGAACAAAGCAAAGAAAATTGCACTACTTGAATTCACAAGTATGCTACAGTGCTATAGTATCAAAACAATATGATATGGGTATAAACACAGAAAGCTGGAATAATGGAACAGAATAGAGGCAAAAAAATATATCAGAGTACATACAAAGTAGAATCACCTTCTAGGCCAAAGGCCTCCAAATTTCGTAATGGAAAGCAGGTGTAAAATAGTATTTCTCTCTGCTTCTTATAGCAGAGTCCTCTGTCCAACATATGCAAAAACAGAACTAAGTCAGGTGACCTAAATCAGTAATGAGCAGTGGAGGGACTGACAGAGGCTCTTCCCACCTAAACATCTCCCATTAATCTTCCTACTAACACTCACCCCTAGGCTGACAGAAAGTTTCTCACAAGCCTCAATGGCTCAAAAGCTTTGATGTCATCTTTATAATTCACTCCACAGACAGTTAGGCTCCAAGGTAAAAGCAAGACGTGGAAAAATTTCTGTCTTTCTAGATTTGTCCAGAGGATGATGGAACATAAAACTTCAACTGATTATACTATATAAATAAAATGATAAACGCGGTAGGTGTATGCAATGTGGGAGGAAAATGTGATGTTTAAAAACAGTAAATAAAGCTTATATAGAGAGAGGGCAGGAGGTTGTAGGGTAGGCAGGGGAATGGGAAAAACAAGAATTAAATCATGTCATATACTGGTACAAATTTTCAATGTTGGTCATGATCACAATGTGTATATAAAATGTATCAATGAAATAAATTAATTTTAAAAATATATATAAATACCTTTGGAGAAGATGGACAGCTTTAAAAGTTGATCATTTAATTCATGGAGTATAATGGCATGCTACCTCTTGGATGTCAAAATGTCCAAATTTAGTACTTTCTAATCTTTGAGAAAAAAAAATCAACCCCTGGCACATTTTAAAATACAAGTTTCTTCTTAATGTTATCAAATGGTATCCAGACCAACAGTTCCCCAGTTTTTCCATTCCTACATTTTCTTCGAACATGTTAAGTGAATTGTGTATCAAAAATCAAACACTTGCTGTGATATTAAAAAAATATATCATGTTTAAGTTTGAAGGTTTGATTTCCTATTGGATTACACTCAATTCTTAGCAAGTAGATTTTGTGTCCAAAACAAGAAAGAATCTGAAGATTATTTTAAAGAGCTGCTGAATATCTGTTCTGATAAGCAAACAAAATAATGATGTGATAATGACAGCAAAAAGTCCATACCAAGATCTTAGGCAAAAACTTGCATTTATTGAAGGCTAATTGCCAAATGTTGCATGAAAGCACTCCATGTAGATTTACATTTTGTAACAACTCTGAGAAATATGTGTTATTTTCTTCATTTTTTATAAGAAAACAAAGCTTATCAAAGCTTAAAAAGAAAAAAGGTAGCCTATTTCATGTAGCTAAAAATCTCTGACATCATAATTTCAATCTGACCAAACTGGGCCTCAAATCCATGTTCTGTAGCAAGTGCAGGACTTCTAAGGGTCATTTTAAATCAAGTGCTTGTGGAAGAGAATTCAAAGAAAACTTGGTGCTTCTTATAAATGCTTCCAGAAATTCACAGGGCAAGTGCTGGTTGATGACTCCTTTTCTGTCAGTCTTTTCAAAGTACTGGAAAAACATCAGCAGTATATTTTTTTAATTTAAACATTGAATTCAGGTAACAACACATTAGACCTTTATGAACACTTTTGATATGGAAGAGAATAGGGTTGACCATTTTTAAAGAAAAATATTCCAAAAAAATGTTGTCCACATGAAGCAGATATTCAGAGCAACATGACGGTTTCACAAACTTGTTCACCACAGTTAATACTTAGTAGTTGAAAGAAAATATATCCATTTAAATTAGATTCATAGCATTCCAATCAAGCAGCAGAAATAAATTAAACAGGAGGAAGCATAATACATGTTGTCATTTCTTAAAGTTGAGTGGAACTTTTCCATTTTTTTTTTCAGGTTCACTTTTTAATCTTGAAGGCATTACTTCCATGTGTATACATTTATGCTAATCATATACCACAGCCATGGGTTCTTCTATCAATATGAAATGTTTTGTACTTGCTGTTTTTGTGCATCTTGTATTGTTATGTGCAATATACAAAATAATGTGTCTAACTATGCCATTTATGCTTTTGAAAGAAAAAGCAAATTACTTACTGAAGAGAATGGCATTTGCATGCATGTGTGTCAGCTTTCAAGCCATTTCCTTCTACAAAATATTGCTTTCTACACTTAGAAAATGCATCCATCCATCAGTTACAAACCATTTCAAAGCACTTTATGAATCTACAGAGCAAAATGTACTTATCTTACATTGGCAGTGTCCCAGCTGTTACAAAATTGCTATTGTCCTAATACTTACAAGGCAATTTTAGCATCAGTTAATAATTTTACAGGATAGATAACTTCTAAAGCATTATAAAATGACAGACATTAAACAATAGCAACTTAGCATTTTTTGAAACAGTTCATGACAGCTTAAAAACTAAAGTGATTTTAATGTATAGTCTATGTAGTTTTACTCTCTCATTGACAATTCCTTTAGAAGATAAAAATGTGAAAATCCTTTTAAATAGTGGGTAAAAGAATAAAACAAATTTACCTTTAAAGATATTCGCAAAAATCTCAATTAGGAATAATGTCTCAAATCTTCTTTTACAGATAGTAGGTGACAAGAATTTGAATTTATTTAGGCAGAAAAAAATGATGGTATTATTTAATGGTAGGGTACCACACAATAAAAAGGCATATCTATTCATTAAACCTAATACCAAAAGAAAAATACAAGGAATAGCATTTTATATAAATCAGTATGCATTATTTCTTCCTAAACACTGTTTTCTATCAATCTTCGTTTAAAAGCTTCAGTTAAAGGAAAAATCTAAGTAAATGTAACACATATGTTTTCTCTTATTCCCTTTGTTTAAACTACTGGGACAGTCACGCAGCTCATTTTGGGTAGGATATTTTACCATTCACCTTTGGTAGCTAATGCTTTGATGGTATCCAAAGAAAAATAGCTCCAAACAAACTCCATTAATTGGTAGTTTGAGGCTTTACATGTGTAATCTCTTCAAGGAAAAATTCTTTTGATATGATCCAATGTGCACCACAAATACACTTGTTAAATAAAACCAATTATTCCAGGAGTGTTCCCAAAGGCCAAATATTTAACTATAGTATCAAAATTCCCTCAGTATGAAATTATCATCTTCTTCACTGAACACATGAATGCTTTCTGAGATCCTGGTACAATATGCTGCTTGAATACATCAAGTCAAAGCCACATTTTCCCGTGATATGAATCTTGTTTCCACATTTGATGGTCCATTGAACATCATTTGTCTGTTTTAATGATATTCTTGTCTCAAAAATATAAAATGTCCTGTGTGAAGTTGGCACGATATCAACTTTTCATGGCACCCATACATCTAAAGAAAAGTGTAACTCAGAAAGTTTGAAATGTTTTTAGGATGGTCAGTACATGCCATTTTCCAAACTGTAGATGCTAAGGTACAGACATATGTTTTTGCTTTACTCCTATTAGAAGGAGGAGATGTGGGGAATATCAATTTGGCAAGCATGTTCTAGTGCAGCTCCACCAAGGCAAGAGCTGTCCCTACGGATTATCTGGCTCTGATCTTTACACACAGGGCTCCATGATGCTTCTTGCTGACTCATTCATTGCATTGCTCTGACTCAACCAAAATCAAGTACTTTCAATCCTGCAGTAAGTATTGTTATTTATATTTTTAATTTCAAGTTCTTTCCTCAATGAACATACAAAAAATGGTTCTCAGAAAGAATTCATGTGACTCTGACCCAGAAAGTCAAACAGGGACTTCTTGTCAAAAATTAATTGAGAAACATAAAGCTTATATTGAAACCCTATGCTATCATAAACTTACATCTTGACAAATGTCAAAATATCTTTACTGAAATGATCTACACTAATATAAAATAATGATAATACAGAAGATGAGGTTAACATTGGGTTTTTCTTTTTATTCTTATACATCATTAAATTAATAACAAGCCTTTCTATATTGTTAAATATTTATTTACTGTCACCTTTGCTAACATGTTTACTAATTGGTATAAAATTTAATAAGCTCTATCAAACATAACAAATTTTAAAGTGAACAAATTGTTGGTGCTGAGCTAGCATTAAACATGATTTTAAAGTGTCTCAAATGTGGTCTTTTTGTTGTAATTTTAGAGCTCTTGTCTATTTCTTTGGTTTTTAATAAGAACGCATTTAATGTCATTGGTGATGAATTCTTTTTTTAATTGAATTTTTATTGGTACATTTTATATACACATGAGGATCACACTCAACATTAAGAATTTGTAGCAGTATATGTCATGACTTAATTATCATTTTTCTTTTCTACTGCCCACTTTTAAATCCCCCCACTCCCTATATACATAGGCTTTATTTCCTTTTTTAACATCACATTTTTCTTTCCCCTCATTAGTTACCCCTCCTCCTTTTTCCTTTGAATATCTTCTATTTCATGATAGCTATCACACATTTTAGAACTCATTTACATCTTTACATTCTCATACCAGGGAAAACATAAGGTGTTTACACTTCTGCAAGCTATTTATCTTACTTATGAGTATGTTCTCAAGGTATGTTCAGTTGTGTATAAACGAGTCAAACTTATTGTTCTTTATGGCAGAATAATACTCCATTTTATAAAAAGCACATATCTTCTATATCCAGTCTGCAGTTGATGGGCATTAGGGTTGTTTTCAAGATTTAGCTATCACAAACTAAGCTGCCATGAACATGGATGCACATATGTCACTATGATATGAATCCTTTAATTCTTTTGTGTATATCCCTAACAGGAGAATAGCACGGTGAAACGGAACCTCAAACCTTAGTTTTTTTAAATTAGTTTCTCAATTAATTTTTGACATTGATGTCCCTACAACTTCCTCCCTGCAACCTTGCCAGCATTTGTTGCTAGTTAATTTTTCAATAGCAGCCAATCTTTGTGGAGCAAGATGATATCTCAGTGTTGTTTTCATCTTTGTCTCTCAAATGACCAGTGAGGTTGAATATTTCTTCATATGCTTCTTGACCGCTTTTACTTCTTCCTCTGAAAAGTGTCTGTTCATTTCAGATGAATTCTTGGTAAGATCAAAGAAAAAAATATTTTAGGAAAGTATAAATATTGTCAATTCCTACTTTTCTCAAAAAAGAAAACAAAAAACAAAACAAACAAACAAACAAACAAAAAAAACATTAAGCAGCCAGAGACTATAGCATCCTCTATCATGAAGCTTTAAGAGCTATGACTTTCATGTTGATTCATAAAGTATGTTTGTAACATCTCTTTCTTTCATAGACCCTCAGTAGCTCTCTACTATTAACTCTCAGCATTTCTATCCATGCTCTGTTACTACTATGTGGAGTTAACCTAATCTACCTAGATAAGAATACTTCCTACACCACCTCCAGAAGAGAATGAGGTCAAGCCTTTGAGCGGTGTAACAATGAACATGAATTTATATCTTCAGCTACTGAAAATCAGTATCAGATAATAAGAGTTCTCCAGTGAGCTGGAATTTGTAAGCATATGACCACAACTGTCTTTTTATATTGATTAGTTGTTGGAGCTCTAAACCTAAAAACTTATAGCTACCTTTATTGTTTGCTAACTTTCACAACACCTGAATTGCATGAATTACTAATACAAACAATATATAATTAGATGTGTGTATTATTTTTATGTTCATATACTGATTTTAGGCTAGCAACTCTGAAGCACAAAATATAACAGTTTGAGCTGGAATGTATTAATGGAGCTATTGATAAGGTTATATCCATTTTTAATACAACTCTAGATGGCATACTATTTCCAAGGAGTTGGTCTGGAATTAATTTATCTGAAATTTCCTCTCAGTATTTTTTCTTTGCTTTCTTGGACCTAGTTTTCATAGACTGAACCAAATCTGAGGGAGGATATTGCCTATTTTGATTTCTGGGATGTCTTTAAACAATAAAGTCAACCCAATACAGGTCTTCTCCAGTTTGCTAAGGGTCACTCAACCTAGTCCCAGACCCATTTCACCAAAACTGTCATTAGAAATAGTTGCCACAGTGTTATTGTATATTAATGAAAAAGGAGAGCTGTTTGAGGTCAAGTAGCTTTTAAGAATAAATGTCAGCCTGTAAGAGTCTCCCATCATTTTAAGATATCCTCATGTCCAACTGTACAATCCTAAACTCTCTGTAGAGAGCCCCATGACTAATGCAACCCATCTAAACCCTAGAACGGCTGTTTGCTTGTTTGTTTTTGAAGACACAGTCTCGCTTTGTAGTTCAGGCTGGCCCAGAACTCACTATGCAGCCCAGGCTGGCCTTGAACTCACAGCAATCTTTGTCCCTGCCTCCCAAGTGCTGGGATTACAGGCATGAGCCCCACGTCCAATTTAGAGAGGCTTTTGTCTTGCACATACTTGGTAAGGTCTGATTATTTTGACATAATAATAAAGAGGAAACATATATAAATTGTAATTAAATGTAACATACATATATTTAAGTATGCGAGACAAGATTACTACATCCAACTATATCAGAAAAAAATTTTACCAGCTGCTTCTCAGAAAAGGGCTATTATCTAGAATATAGAAAGAGCTTTAAAAAATTAGCCCCTCCCCTCAATTTACAGATCCAATTAAAAATGTATCATGTCTTTTCTCTGGTATGAGAAAATACAGCTGTAAATGAGTTCTAGTATATGTGGTTGATATTGTGAAATAGAAAATATTTAAAATGAAATAGGGTGTAGGAGTAAATAATGAGAGGAAAAAGAATGTGGCAGTAATAAAAAAAGGAAACAAAATTTATGCATACAGGGGGTGAGGGGGTTGCAGGTGGGTGGGGGAGTGGGAAAAAATGAGAATCAAGTCATGTCATATTCTGGTACAAACTCTCAATGTTGAATGCAATGATGATGTGTATTTATAATGTACCAATAAAGATTTGAAATTTTTTAAAAAATGAACATCTTACATAACCAGACACTTTTCAGAGGAAGAAGTAAAAGTATCCAAGAAGCATATGAAGAAATATTCAACCTCACTGGTCATTTGAGAGATGAAGATGAATACAACACTGAGATTTCATCTTGCTCCACAAAGAATGGCTGTTACTGTGAAATTAACCAGCAACAAATGCTAGTGAGGCTGCAGGGAGGAAGGAACCCTTCTCCATTGTTGTAGGAACGTAGACTGGTGCATCACTATAGAGATAAATGTGAAGATTTCTTGAAAGACTAGGATTGCAGGTCCTATTTGGCCTTGTTATTCTTCTGCTATGTAGATACATGAAAGAATTAAAAGATACATATCACAGCAACATATGTTCACCTATGTTCATAGCAGCTCAGTTTATGATAGCTAAATCTTGGAAACAACTCAAATGCCTATCAAATGCAGATTGGATAAAGGTAGGTGTGTGTGTGTATCTCTCTCTCTCTCTCTCTCTCTCTCTCTCTCTCTCTCTGTGTGTGTGTGTGTGTGTGTGTTATAAAATGGAGTATTACTCTGCCATACATAATGATAAGTTTGAGTCATTTATATCCAAATGAGCATAACTTAAGGATATACTCATAAGTGAAATAAATAGCTCACAGATGTGTAAATACCTTATCTTTTCTCTGGTATGAGAATCTGAACATGTACATGAGTTCTAGAATGTGTGATAGATATCGTGCAATAGAAAATATTCATAGAAAAAAGGAGGTAGGGGAACCTAATGAAGGGAAAGAAAAAAATGTGAAGGTCAAAAAAGGAAACAAAGCTTATAGGGGGCCAGGGGTTGTAGGATGAAGACAAATTAGAATTAAGTCATGTCATATACTGGTACAAATTTCCAATGTTGAGTGTGATCATGATGTGTATGTAAAATGTACCAACAAAGAATCCAATTAAAAATATTACTAAGCATTACCACACCAAAGAGTTTCAAATTCTAAATATATTTCCACAAGTCTTCATATTATTACAAATGAAGACATTGATTTATTTCTGTTTTATGCCTTACCTTCATTTGATTTTTATATATTAGATAAAGTTCCCCTGAGGCTGCTCTTTACACTGAACATTTACTTTGATATTCTTCTGTTCTTCAAATTTGGATCTAACAGTAAAAGAGCATGTTCTACTTCTTGGATTTTAAAAGCAGATACTGTATTTTTTTATCATTGATATTTTTAAGATTACAAGCATAAATGCAATTTTTGAACAATTGATTGAAGAATAGAACCTAATTCTCAAAAACAGAGTGGATAATTTAAATTCAAAGTCACAAAAGAATCACATTGAAAGAATATGTTTATGGTTACTTAGGTTAACAGTAAAAAAAAAAAAATCGTGATAGAAGTGTTTCAAAGAATTCTTTGAAAAGCAGTTTCCATGTTATATTGGTATTATTTTTAAAACAAATAAGATTATGGGCCAGGGAGTTAGCTCAGTGGTTCTGGCGCCTGTCTTGCAAACGCAAGGACCTGGGCTCCATTCCCAGTAACCACATAGAATACTAGGCATGGAGACTCACGCCCAGCAGCAACCAGTACCAATACCACAGTGCCGGGTGTGGTGGCTCACACCTGTAATCCCAGCACTCAGAAGGAAGAGGTAGGAGGATTGCTATGATGTGAGTTTGAGGCTGAGTTCAGGGTCAGCCTGAACCACAAATCGAGACCCTGTCTCAAAAACAAAAAACAAAAAACAACAAAAAACAAACAAACAAACAAAAAAAACCCGAAAATTATTTTCTTTAATTTTTTATCTTTATTGGTACATTACATATATGTATCAGGATTGTACTCCATAATGGTGATTTGTACCAGTATAAGACACAACTTCATTCTCAGTTTTCCCATAGCCCTACACACCCTACCACCCCCCCATATACATAAAATGTTTCCTTACTTTTTTGGTACAATCTCATCATTTTACCTGCTTCACCCTATTTTACATTGAGCATTTTCTATTTCACAATATATAACATACAATTCTAGGACTCATTTACATCTTTATTTTCTCATACCAGAGAAAAGATGTGATATGTACCTATCTGTGCCCTATTTATTTCACTTATGAGGATATCCTCAAGGTATGTCCATTTAAGTAAAAATGATTCAAACTTATCATTTTTTATGGCAGAGTAATACTCCATTCTGTAGAAGAACCACAGCTGTTTTATTCAGTCTCCAGTTGATGGACACTTGGGTTGTTTCCAAGATGTAGCAATCATAAATCGGGCTGCTATAAACATGGGTACACATATGTCACTGTGATATGAGTCTTTTAATTCTTGTGTGTATATACCTAGCAGGGCAATGACCAGGTCAAATGGGACCTCCAATCCTAGCTTTTTGAGGAATCTCCAAACTGCTCTCCACAGGGGTTGTACGAGTCTATAGTCCCATCAACAGTGGAGAAGGGTTCCTTCTTCTCCGCAGCCTCGCCAACATTTGCCATTGGCTGAATCTGAAATGGCAGCCATTCTATGTGGAGTGAGATGAAATCTGTGTTGTTTTCATCTGCATTTCTCGAATGACTAATGATGTTGAGTATTTCTGCATATGCTTGTTAGCTGCTCTTACTTCTTCCTCTGAAAAATATCTGTTCATTTCAGATGCCCATTTTTGAACTAGGTCATTAAATTTGGGTGGGCTGATTTTTCTGAGCTCTTTATATATTCTAGATAGTAGCCCTTTGTCTGAGGAACAGCTGGTAAAGATTTTTTCCCACATTGTTGGTGACCTTTTTGCACTGTTGGTGGTTTCCTTTGCTGTGCAGAAGCTTTTTAAAAGAATGAGGTCCCATTTGCTGATTTCTTCTGCCAAATCCTGTGCTATAGAAGTTTTGTTCATGAAGTCTTTCCCTAAGCCTAAGAGTTTTACCTAACCTGTTTTGCAGAAGGTTTAAAGTATCTGTTTTAATATTTAGGTCTCTTATCCACTTTGATCTTAGCTTGGTACATGGCGAAAGAGTTAGATCCAGTTTTAGTCTTTGGCAAGTTAAAGCCCAGTTTTTCCAGCACCATTTGTTAAAGAGGCTATCTTTCCTCCATTGAGGATTTTTGGCTCTTTTGTCAAATATGAGGTAGCTCAGTGTATCTGGAGTAGTTTCTGGATCTTCTAGTCTACTCCATTGATCCTCAGGTCTGTTACTTTGCCAGTACCACGCAATTTTTATCACAATGTCGTTATAGTACACTTTCAGGTTTGGCTTTGTAATACCCCCCACCAGGTTCCTGTTGCTTAGAATTGCTTTGGCTATTCTAGGTCTTTTGTGGTTCCAGATGAAAGTTTGGGTTTTTTTTTTCTCTAGATCTGTGAAATATGCTGTTGGGATTTCAATAGGGATTACATTGAATGTGTAGAGTAGTTTTGGGAGTATAGCCATTTTGACAATATTGGTTCTTCCTACCCAGGAGCAAGGTATGTCTTTCCATTTTTTGATACCATCTTCTATCTCCTTTTTCAGAGTGCTATAGTTTTCAGAGTAGAGGTCTTTCACCTTCCTTGTTAGACTGATCCCTAGGTATTTTATTTTCTTGGGTGCTACTGTGAAAGGGACTGACTCTCCAATTTCAATCTCAGTGGGTCAACTGTTTGTGTATATAAAGGCTATTGATTTTTGAACATTGACCTTGTAACCAGCTATGCGGCTAAAATTGGCGATTAGGTCCAGCAGTTTTTTAACTGAGTTTTTAGTATCCTCTAGATAGAGTATCATGTCATCAGCAAATAATGACAATTTAAATTCTTCTTTTCCAAACTTTATTCCTTTTATTTCTTTCTATTGCCTAATTGCTATGGCTAATATTTCCAGAACTATATTGAACAGAAGTGGTGAGAGAGGACATCCTTGACTTGTTCCTGATCTTAGTGTGAAAGGTTTCAATTTTTGACCTTTTAGTATGATACTGGCTGAAGGTTTCTCATAGATAGCTTTTATTAGTTTGAGATAGAGATCATCTATTCCAATCTTCTGTAGGGTTTTGAACATAAATGGGTGTTGTATTTTGTCAAACCTTTTTTCTGCATCAATTGAGATGACTATATGATTTTGTCCTTAAGCCTGTTAATATAGTGTATAACATGGATTGATTTACGTATGTTGAACCATCCTTGCATCCCTGGGATGAATCCAACTTGGTCAGGGTGTATAATCTTTTTGATAATTCTCTGTATTCTGTTTGCCAGGATCTTATTGAGGATTTTTGCATCGATGTTCATTAGAGATATTGGCCTGTAGTTCTCTTTTTTGGTTGGGTCTTTCTTTGCTTTTGGAATCAGGGTAATGGTTGCTTCCAGGAATGAGTTTGGGAATACTGCTTCCCTTTCAATTTCATTGAAGAGTTTCAGAAGTAGAGGCACTAACTCTTCTTTAAAAGTTTTATAGAATTCAGCAGTAAAACTGTCAGGTCCAGGGCTTTTCTTAGTTGGCAAGGTTTTTTTCTTTTTTGATTTTTTTTTCTTTTTTTTTTTTTGAGATGGGGTCTTGCTTTGTGGTTCAGGCTGGCCGCGAGCTCAGCCTCAAACTCACATCACAGCAATCCTCCTGCCTCTGCCTACCGAGTGCTGGGATTACAGGTGTGAGCCACCACGCCCGGCACTGTGGTATGTGCTACTGGTTGCTGCTGGGGTGAGTCTCCACACCCAGTATTGTTATGTGGTTACTGGGGAATCGAACCCAGGCCCTTGTGCTTGCAAGACAGGCGCTGGAACCACTGAGCTAACTCCTTGGCCCTGTTGGCAAGTTTTTAATTACATTTTCAATTTCACAGATTGTTATTGGGGCATTTAACATTTCTGAATCTTCTTTATTCAGTTTTGGGATTTCATATGTGTGTAGAAATCCACCCATTTCTTCTACATTTTCCATTTTATTGAAGTATAAATTTTCAAAGTAGGTGCTTATTATCCTCTGGACTTCCTCTGGCTCGGTAGTAATTTCTCCGTTCTCATTTCTAATAGCATAGAGATGAGCCTTTTCCTTCCTTTGCTTAATGAGGTTGGCTAAGGGTCTATCAATTTTGTTTATCCTCTCAAAGAACTAACTTTTCGATTCATTGATTTTTTGAACCATTCTCTTGGTTTCTATTGCATTTTTTTTGTTTTTCTATTGCATTAATTTCTGCCCTGATCCTTATAATTTCTTGCCTAGTGTGAGCTTTGGGTTTGTTTTGCTCCTCTATTTCTAGTCGCTTGAGGTTCAGCATTAAATTGTTTATTTGAGCTTGCTCCATTTTCTGGATGTAGGCTTTCACTGCTATGAATTTTCCTCATAGAATCGCTTTCATTGTGTCCCATAAATTTCTATATGTTGTACTGGAGTTATCGTTTAGTTGTAAGAACTGCTCAATTTCTTCTGTGACCCATTGGTTGGTCAGTAGAGTGTTGTTCAGTTTCCATGTGTTTGTGAAGATCCTGGGCTTTCCTTTGCTATTCAGCTCCAATTTTAGGGCACTATGGTCCTACAGTATACAAGGGATAACTTCAATACCTTTATAATTGCTTAAACCTGTTGTATGAACAAGCACCTGGTCTATTTTGGAGAATGATCCATGAGCAGCTGAGAAGAATGTAAATTTTGACTTTGTGGGGTGAAATACTCTGTAGGCATCTATTAAGTCCATTTGCTGAAGAGTCTGGTTGAGCTCCAGGATTTCCTTAGTGACTTTTTGTCCAGTCGATCTGTCTCTTTGTAACAGTGGGGTATTGAGGACCCCTACTGTGATTGTATTGGAGTTCATCTGGTTTTTCAAGTCCCTTAATGCTTGTTTTATATAGTTGGGTGCATTAGAATTTGGAGCATAGATATTAAGATTGTGATTTCTGTTTCTTGGATTTTTCCCTGAACTAAAAGATAGTGTCCATCTTTATCTCTCTTTATCAGTTTTGGCTTGAAGTCTATTCTGTCTGCAAATAAAATCGTCATGCCTGCTTTCTTGCTGTTTTCTCTTGCATGGAGTATTGTTTTCCATCCCTTTACTTTTAGTCCATGGGTTTCTTTCTGAATTAGGTGTGTTTCTTGTATGCAGCAGATTGTAGGATCTTGTTTTTTGATCCACTCTGCCAGTCTGTATCTCTTAATTGGCGCGTTGAGTCCATTGACATTAATGGTTATGACTGATACAGGTAAATTTAGTGCTGCCATGTTTTCCTGTTCTTGGCTGTGTTATTCTACTTTTGCCTTTTTCCCATCAGTTTCTTATTTGGTTCCATGGGTTGACTCAGTTGAGTCTCATGGATTTGTAACTTTCCTTATTTTTCTCCAAGATATTCTTTAAAATGTTTTGGAGCACAGGTTTCGTATTTGTGAAGTTTTTCAAGTGTTCTTTGTCATGAAAGTATCTTATTTCCCCATCAATTTTGAAGAATAGTTTTGCAGGATACATTAGTCTGGGTTGGAAGTTGTTTTCCTTTAGGGCTTGGAAGACTTCACTCCAGGCTCTTCTTGCATTGAGTATTTGAGCTGAGAAGTCCGCTGTGATTCTGATAGGCTTCCCTTGGAATGTAACTGTTTTCTTTTCTCTGGCTGCTTTCAGTATTTTATTCTTTTTTTGGATATCTGGGACTTTTATGATTATATGCCTATGTGTAGATTTTTTCTTCTCACGGGCTTATGGCATTCTGTATGCTTCATATATTTGTATGTCCAATTATTTACTTTCTGTGAAGTTTTCTGCCATTATCTCTGTGAATAGCTTTTTGATGTCTTTAGCATTGTCTCCTGCTTCCTCAGTGACTCCAATCAATCTTATGTTATTCTTCTTTGAATCATCTAGGAGCTGTTGGATTGACTTTTCATTATTGCTTGCTTTTTCCATAGATTATGCATTTCCAGTTCATTGGTGAGATCCTGTCTTCTAGGTCTGAAATTCAGTCTTCTGCCAAATTCATTCTACTGCACAAACTTTCATTTTCTTTCTTAAGTTCCTGGGCTTCTGCTTGTAGGTGTTTAAAAGGTTCCATTGCTTTTACTATCTTGGATTCTATCAACTCCATGATTTCCTCTTTAGCTTTATTAATCATCATGTTGACAGTTTCCAATATCTCTGCTTTCATCTCAGAGATAAGTTCTGATTTCCATTTTACTAGATCTGCTTTGGCTACCATTTCCAAGGACCCTGGAGACTGGGCTTCAAACTTCTCTATTTCCCTTCCCCCTGTGTTACCTTGAGGTGAGGATCTTTGTATCTGAGATTTTGAATCTTTCCTCATCTCTGAGTTTTTGTCCTTGCTGTTGTTTTTGACTTTGTACCTGCCCTGTTTTCTGGCAATATTTGTTGCAAGTCTCTTTCCTCCTAATAGTTGAGAACCTTAAAATATCAGTGTCTCCTGGGTTGCTCTTCACAGTCTGTATTGGGACCTAAAGAAAAAACCCTAGTTCTGGCACACCATATGAGGCATTCATTCAATACAGTCAGAGCACCTTCTCCCATCTGCTTTAGCAGCAGGAAGGCTCTGTCTCCTGCCCTACTATAATGGCACTGCTTAAGGTTCCAGTGGGCCCACCTGCTCACCAATACAGAGTCTCTCAGCTCGGTTGTGCAGTTGGCCTGGAGGCCAGTAGGCTGTAGGGCCTGTGCAGCTGCAGTGGTACTGGCTGATGTTCCAACAGGCCCACTTGCTCACCAATACAAGGTCACTGGATGTCCTTCTGCAGTTCAGGTGGAGAAAGTCAGACTCTGACCTGCTAAACTCAATCTCTTGGTGCTCTTCCGGCGTGGGCGTGGAGGTCAGCAAACTCCAACCCCAGTGCGGATTCAATGGCGCAGACACCATTTCCAAAAAGTCACCTGCTGCTAAACTCTGTCCCTGGGTGTTCTTCCAGTGTGGGCCTGGAGGTGGGTAAGCTCTAACCCCGGCACAGATTCAGTGGCACAATCGCTGGTTCCAAAGCTGACCGCTGCTAAACTCAGTCCCTGGGCGCTCTTCTGGTGTGGGCCTGGAGGCCAGTAAGCTCCAACCCTGGTGCAGATTCAGTGGCACAATCCCCTAAAATTATTAAGATTATAAGAGGTGTTAACTTATTGTCTGAATCACAACAAGCACACGCTCACCATTTACCATCATTGTTTTCTTATAAAATGATATTATCTTCCCAACATTTGTTCCAAATTGAATATACATTCTCAGATCAAGGGATACACAGTTTATACTTGCACATGCTAGGAATATGCTAAATATTTTATTGTTTTTAAACCTTTACTCCTGCCCAATTACACTTTCTTCTGATGTAATCATGATTCCACTTCATATTGTTATTTTGAGGCAATAAATCCCAATATCTTCCAAAAGTAAGTCTAAGAGCATGATAACCCCATAATTTTTATTATAACATCTATTAATAAAACTTTATTCAATGAACATTTAGCTGGCTACTGGGTATAAGTTAGAATACTTAATAGAGATTCTGGTATTAATATTACTCTTAAATGGGTGATGCCTAGTATTTCCCAGAAATGGATTTTTTCCTCAAATATAATTACCCACATTTGAGCAAAAGAATTTCACAAGAAATATATCCCAGCTGGAACTATTTATCTTAAATTAAATTTTGACTATTCCAGGATTAGGAAAAATTTTTTAAAACTTCATGAATATCTATGTATAATGAAATAGTGAATAATAAATAAAAAGGTTTTATAAAAATATAAAACTATTAAATATTTGTTACAAGAGAAGTTGACATTTCAGTGTAAAGTATCCTATTTAATAATAAATTAGATCAATTTATGGTTTTAGAATGAACATAAAGCTCTCAATAAGATTTAAAAATATAGTCTTGTGAAATATGCATGTCCACTTTTAACAAGCAGCACACAGAGAAAAGTCACCATTGGAAATATGTAAATAAATTCATAGAAAAGTCAACCAGACATGTTGGAATTCACTTCCCTATGCTTTCTAGAAGGCCTACAGCTTTTACTCTAAAGTTCTGATTTCTTGATATAGTCTAATCTTGCATGAATTCTATGCCACTATTCAATCTTAATACAGTGTTCCATTTGCCTACACTCAACGTTTTTTCTTTTTTTTTGAGACAGGGTCTCACTTTGTAGTTCAGGCTGGCCCTGAGCTCAGCCTCAAACTCACATCTCAGCAATCCTCCTGCCTCTGCCTCCCGAGTGCTGGGATTACAGGCGTGAGCCACCACGGCCGGCACTGTGGTATGTGATACTAGTTGCTGCTCGGCGTGAGTCTCCATGCCCAGTATAGGTATGTGATTACCAGGGATTAAATCTGGACTCATGCACTTGCAAGACAGGTACCGGAACCACTGAGCTAAATCCCTGGCCCCAACACTCAACTTTTTTATCCTCTCTTAGTTTTTTTTTTTTTTAATTGAAATCTTTATTGGTACATTACATATATACATCATGATTGCATTCAACAATGAGAATTTGTACCAGTATATGACACAACTTAATTCTCATTTTTTCCCATAACCCTGCCCGCCCTCCCACCCCCACCCCCATATACATAAACTTTGTTTCCATCCTTTTTGTAATAACCTCATTATTTTCCCCCTTCACTCCATTACGCTTTGAGTTTTCTATTTCACAATATATAACATACATTCTAGAACTCATTTATAGCTTTGTTTTCTCATACCAGAGAAAAGATACGATATTTACACATCTGTGACCTATTTATTTCACTTATAAGGATGTCCTCAAGGTACATCCACTTAAGTATAAATGATTCAAACTTATTATCCTCTCTTAGTTTTACACAAAAGCTTTTGCTTGTTCTCATTTTAAATGATGGGGATAAGATTTTCATGCCCAAAACTGTGTTTTCTTTAAGAATTTCATTAAGCATGAAAGTTTAGGTCACAAATAGTGATTTTAGTCAGATGCTCTAAAGAGACACTATTTTAATCACCTTCCATAGACCTTGAAATTACTAATATTTGGCTATTAAAGTAGACAGCGTGTATAATAATTTTGTATACATGTAAAAATATATAGTAGTAGAAGGCAAAATAGCAAATTTACCTTTGCTTGTGGACAAACTTCAGAGTTGATGCACCTTTCAAAAACAAACAGGAAAGAGAATCATGATCTTTGATATTTATAGAATATTCCTCACATATTACTTGAATACTGTATTCAAGTGATCTGTTATTAATGTATTTCAAATAGTCATATAATATTCGTTGACTAAGTGGTTTTTGTTATATGCTACAAGAAGATAAAATGATTCATAAATTATAACCTCATCCTCCCTCACTACAGTCTACAACTTTAACTACTAGGAAGATATGCCAGGGAGTACTTGGAAATTAAAGTATAGAAAGCATTCTGTCTGTAAGTGTGCCATGGGCCAAATTTCACTACTTCTTGTGCATCTTGAGAGATTTTTATATATGCCTTTAATATTTTATAGTAATAAAGGTGAAAATAATGTCACTTAAGAAAGAAGGAGAATATTAACAACATCAGTCAGTTCCTTCCTGGTGAACAAATACCAATTCCTTTCATACTTAGGGGAAGGAGCCAAGATGAAAGACTGAAATAAAAGATCAATCATAAGTTGCTTTATGTTTTTCTTGCATTATCCATTTCCAAAGAATGAAAGGATCCAGAGATGCTTCATAATTAAAATGTATGTGTTGGGTCACACAGGCTATTTCAGTTTGATCAGGATACTAGTTTATCTGAAATCATTAATGACTTCAACTGACACACTTTTGCTTCCCAGGTTCCTGAAACTAACTAACCTTGATGAACATTGGAAGAAGTTTCTCAAAATACTTGGGTTGTTTTAAATGAGGAATATTCATGAGGGTTCAACTTTTGCCAAATTTTTTTAAGTTTTTTTTTTTTTTGAAGAATAAATTTAGACTTAGAGGAGAGTTGCAGAATACTACAGCGAATTTCCCTGCACCCTTTCCTTGCTTGTCATAATGTTTACATAATTTATAGCTACAGTGTAATTAATAAAACCAGGAAACGTAGCAGTGATACCTTATTATTAACTAATATACTTACAATATTAAAATTGTGCCAGTTTTCTACTCATACCCTCTTCTCCTGTCCTAAGATCTACTCCAGACCCTCTATTGCATCTGGTTGTGTCTTCCTAGGGTCCTGCGGTCTGTGACAACTCTTAGAACATTTTTGTCTTTCTTATTTTGACATTTTGAAGAGTTTGGGCCAGTAGTTTTTTTAGAATGTCTCTCACTTTACATCTGTCTAAAGTTTCCTCACAACTGATGTTTTGCTTTTGGACAAAAATAAGGCCAAGATGATCTTCTGACCTTCTTAGCGCATTCCTGGAATTGTGAGGTTTGTTCAGCATCATATCTCATTCCTGGGATGTTAACTTCGATCACATAGATAAATGATGTCTGCCAAGTTTCTCCACTCTAATGTTTATATTTTCCCCTTTGTAATTAATGAATATCTGGTGAGGAAATACCCTGAGACTTTATAAATATCCTGCTCCTCATCACTCATTAATTTTAGCCTCCACTGGGGTTTGAACAACATATACACAGATGGGTAGATAGATATTTCTGTTGTGTTTGCTTACTGGTGACTTTTTCCTTTTCCCTTCTAAATTAATTCACTTATATTCTACTATACAGAATCTCTCCTATCTACTTTTTAGGTATATACTTAACCATGAATCATGAGATATGTTTTATTCTATGGGTTAAAATACAAACATAACATTATTTATTTCAAATCGATCTGCTTTGGGCCATTAGGGGCTCTTTAAATTTTTTTCTTCTACATGTTTAAAGTGTTACTGTCATGAAAGCAAATAAGTAATATATTGTGAGCAAATGGTCTTCGGGAGAATGGAAAAGATCAAAGTAAACTCTATGATGTTGGGTGATAATACAAGTGGACTACATGCAACAGTGTCAGGGTTTGAAATGCAAGAGTTGGGAGAAATGTGTATTCACAAAATGTCGCTTCTCCCTCATCTTTGCCCTAACTTCTGCACTTGCACATTCACTCTGGTATGAGTCTCCATGTGTTTTCTGTTTCCAGGTTCATCTTGTATATTTCACCATCCTCACTGTGGCATTACCACTCTTCCAAACATCTTTGTCTTTATCTGTTGGGAAATATTTAGACCACAATACCTAGAGGATAAGTGTGTTCATTCCTGCTATAATACCATTGTCTTTAGGCCTTCCAAGAGAACAGAGCTTGGAAATATGTGTCTATAAAATAACATGTGCACACATGTAAGGTAGACGCATCTGTGCTTGTCTGTCTGTCTTTCTCTCTCCGTGTGTGTGTGTGTGTGTGTGTGTGTGTGTGTGTGTGTGCGTGTACATATACTTAAAAGTAATGATTCCCACACGGATACATTTACTAAAGTTTGTCATTGCAGGATTCACTTTAGTCCTTCCCATTCCCAAGGGTATCTTTATCACTGAGAGTGAAAACTATGACTCTTGTTTTTCACAAGATATTTTCTTATTTGTTCAGACCTAGTGTATTCTGGTTAGAAATAAATTTACTCAATAGCATGCAGCACTTGGAGAAGACTTTTTTCCTTTGCTTCTCCTAAACTCTAAAATATTTTACCACAATACTGCTTTCTGTGGCCTGTGGCTGAGTTATGTAGTATATACTATTGAATGTGGGTTTCATTTTTGGCCCAGATGTCATATGTTTTCAGTGTAAAGGCACTTGCTTGGCAGGTCAGAGGCTCTGGGTTCAATTCTCAGCACTATGAAACAATTAAGTTCAATTATGAATTAATAGTGGAACTGTAGACTCATACAACCCTTGTGGAGATCAATTTGGAGATTTCTCAAAAAGCTAGAATTGGAGGTCCCATTTGACCTGGCCATTGCCCTGCTAGGTATATACACACAAGAATTAAAAGACTTATATCACAGTGACATATGTGCACCCATGTTTTATAGCAGCCCAATTTGCAATTTACTTTTCTCATAACAATGCATCCTGAAATTCCTTCCTCCCATTGACAGACACTACTCTATTGTGAATAGTTACCATAATTGATTTAAGTAACTCCTAGTACAGACATTTAAACTGTAACCAATATTTTATAATTATAGCAAGGTAAATTTTGAGAGATTTCTAGTGAAACAATTCATTCCATGATCCTCAGAATGTAACCTAGAAAATCTGGAAGAAACTTACACAAGTTCCATGTCAAAAGGGCACCAAGAGTATAGTGCCTCACTGGCTGTGGGTAAGGAGCACTATCTGGTAGTAGGGAGCCAGGCTCTGCAGTGTGCATTTTTGCAATGGAAGCCTGGACTGTTTCCAGGCACTTGAATGATGAATGCATACACACAGAAAGGGATGGGCTGCTACAAGCATTTGATAATCAGAAGCAATGTCCAAGCTTGTGATCAACAGGAGTGGATTCCAAGATGACGTTCAAATGGGACAAGACCCTAGATAGGATCCGTTTGGGCAGTTCTTGTTATACACTCTTGCATCATCATGGATGGAAAAGAAGAATGAATTAGGGGAGAGCAGACACTACAAGGGAGTCTGAATTTGGAAGCAACTGAGTATTACATTGTATTGATAGCATATTTTCACGTAACAAATTACCCAAAACTGAGTGGATTAAATCATGACCATTTATTTTCAGATCGTTTCTGAGCCAGGAATCTATGAATGGATTCATTTAGTGGTTTGCGCTTGGGCCTCACTTAAGTCTGTGAACAAAATGTTGGTCAAGGCTTCTATCATCTGAAGATTGAATTGGAGCTGTGGGACCTAAATTTCAAGCATAGTCCCATGGCTGTTGGCAGACAACCTCACTTCTTCACAAGCTCTTGGTCTCAGCTCTGAATTACTTGTTACATGGGTCTCTTTCTAGGGCTTTCTGTGTGCTACCTTGACAAGCCACTTTGCCTTCTGCACAGTGCTATGTAGAGTCAAGGGGAGTACAATGCCTTTACATTTTAGTGATACATTATGAGGTCCACTACATTCTTTTCCTTCAAAGTATATCACTAAGCCAGCCCCTTGGAGGGAGAAGAGTTTGGCTCCAAGGTCCACAGGAAGAGGTATCACAGAATATAGCATATGTCTTACAACCACTACACCATTTTAAACAAAAGAGATAGACTATCTAGGACTGAAAAACTAAAAATTCTCTCATTCCTAAATAGGACTTAGACTTCAAGGCAAGCTTAGTCTGTAATAAAGGAAATTACTCTTAAAATATCTGTTATGTGTAAATTGTTACTCTGCTAAAATGCGGAGACAGAGGTTTGTAAGTTACAGTGCTAAAAAGGGCCATATACATTTAAAATCACTTTTTTAAAAGTCTGAATTTATAGTGCCTCCATGAAGTCATTAATGGTATAACATTCATTTTCATTGCAGCCAACAAAATTGGGGAAAGGTTTGAAATCTCATTCTCACAATTTTTTATGTGTGTGTGGGATATTGGCTATTGAACTCAGAGTGTAAACTGAACTGCCTCTCCATATCTCTTTAATTTTTATTGTAAGACATCCTTTTTATTTATTTTTCATTAATTTTTCCGTGCAGGATTTGTCCGCATCAGGCTCCTCCTGCCTCAGTCTCCCAGAGTGCTGACATTACAGACTACGGATCATCATACTTGCCTTCATTCCCACAATTCTTTTTAGAATTTTTATTTGTATTTTTACTGACACATAGCAATTTTCCATGTTTATGATTAATACATGAAGTTCTGATATATGAATACAATATGTAATGCTGAAATCAAAGTAATTGGTATATCCAGTACCATAAGCACTTATCTGTTTTGTGAAAAGAACACACAGAATATTTCCTCATAGCTTTGAAAACTATAATAGTTAATGTTATTAATAGTGACCCTATGGTACAATTGAAAACCAGAACCTATTCCTCCCATTTATCTATCATAAGGTATTTCTTTGCCAACTTCATCTCATGCCTTTCCCCCTTTTCCACATCAGTCTCTGAAAACCCTTATTCTACACTCAACTTTTATGATATCAAACTTTTCAGATTCTAGATCATCCAATATTTGTCTTTTGTGCCTGGCTTATTTTACCTCCTATACTTTTCTCCACATTTATGCATTTTTCCAAAGAATATCATCCCCTGGTAGATGATCAGTGTTCACTGTGGGCCCACAGTGTACAGTCTATGAGTCGCATCTTCTCTCTCCATCCTCTGGTGGACATGTCAAGTGATCTCCAGTCTTTGCTACTGTGAATAATGCTGCGATGAATACCAGAATGCAAATGTGTCTTCAACACACTATTGTCCTTTCCTTTAGCTATATACCTGATAGGTTCCCATAATTCTTGATTTCTACAACATAAAATACCATAGGTTTAGAAATAAATCTCAGAAGAAAGACATGTATTCTAATAAATCTCTGAATCACATTTGTAATCATTTACTAGTTTTAGGAGTAATCACTAGTCAGTTTTAAGAGTGAAAATGTGAGCCCTTCTTTGTTTAGCATCTTGCATATTGTTACTTTATATAAGTACAGGCATCAAGGATATGTAACTAGTTGGTGTCAGAAGAATGTTATACTATTATACACTAATACTGTTTTATAATAATTATTACATTTATTTTGTGTTTATCCTCTGGAGGAAAAGGAAGTATTGACATTTTCTAAAGAAAATTATGTCAAATAAAACTTTAAAATACTTTTAGGTACTACAAGGGTCAAATCCCTGGCCACTCTGTCTCTCAACTCTGTCCTCAGCCCCCTTTATTTTTTCCTTTGCGACAGAGTCTCACTCAGTGGCCAAGGAAGGACTTGAATTTGTGATCTTTCTGTCTATGGCTCCCAAAGTGCTTGGAATACAGGCTTGGGCTACAGTACCTGACTCCTATGATGGTGTGTGTGTGTGTGTGTGTGTGTGTGTGTGTGTGTGTGTGTACACACATGCATGGGTGTGTGAACATGTGTGCATGTCTTTAAGTCCTAGTCACTTGACAAAGTGAGGGACCTAGAAAGAGTTTCAATGCTATACACAGGTAGAGTTCAGACAGAGAGGCTGAAAACATTCTTTATTTCAGAAGCTACAGAAAGATGTATAGCAATTGGTCATTTAGAAGCCAATGTATATAAAAGCTCTGAAGGATGAAGAAAGGCTTTAGGACTTTTTTGGCCTTGCTTCAGGATGATCGTATTCCAGTCTCTCTCCCTCTCCTTCCTCAGAGCTCCCACACCTGGGCCGTGTCTTCCAGACGACACAGTGTGTATATTCCTGGCTCTTCACAGGATTCATAACTCCATGACTGGCTCCAGGGATACGCTAAGGCTAAGCTTTTCCACAGAGGTGGTTACAGTTTCTATGTTCGAGAGTGTCTGCCAAGAGGCTAAGAGGCACCATGTCACCAAGGAAATATATAGCCTGCTCCATTCACTAGCTTTCTCCAGATGATATTTTTTGAACCTTACTTCAGCTGAGAATTTTACACAGAAACAAATCAGCTTCAAATATGCATTGTCACTTATTACAGAGAAAATATGGAATCCAGACAGGGAAATCTGAAGAGTAACAACTTTGCACAGTACAGAGACACTCTCTTTTAGTTAAAGGAGTTCAAAAGATTATCTATCTCTTCACATTCAGCTTTGCTTAATTTTCCTTTCAAAACTGCATAAACATTAGCTCTTTTATTTAGGTCCTAAGCAAACAGAAAGTACATGCCCTCTGACCTATAATTACCTTACACTTTCAGGAACTATCTTGAACTAATGGTGAATAACTCTACTCTAAGGTGTTGACTGGGGACATTCCTTGGCTTTCAGACAGAGCCCTCCCAGTCCAAATCTGCCTCTTTGATCTTGTTCTAAGTCTGAGTCCATCAAATTTTTTAAGATAGTTTCAATGAACTCAAAAGTAAAATCTATAGTACCTATTGTCCTAGCTGTGGTCTTGAGACAAGCACAGTATAATACTTCTGAGTTTTTCTTAAACTGCAAATAAAACTCAGGTCTTGGTGCTTTTGAGACAGGTGCCATATCACTGATCAAAATTCCGAGTCCTGCCATCTTGATATTCAAAAGAAAATCAAAGCCCATATTGTCATTCTCATTCAAATATATGATTTTTTTCTTCATTTCAAATGGATTAATTTAGCATATGAGCTTCTGGTTTAGTAGTGGAAAAGTTACATTCTTCAAGGAAATGAAAAGGGACTAAAGGTTCCTCTTCCTAAAACTAAAGACTGGAAACTGATGGTCCTAGAGAACACAAATAGAGGTAGAGAACTTTCCATCTAAGATATTATTAAATGCGAAGAACTGGTAGCCCATGTATTGAACAAAAAAATTGTGTGAAGAATTATTCATGTTGATACAAAACAAAGTTTTTTGACTGGTACTTCTCTTATCAATTTTGGTGCACTCTAATTCTGCAGAAAGATTTTGTACAATTTAGTCTAAAGAAAGTTCTCTATGTATTGAGCAAAGTGTTCTCAATTTCATCTCTCACCCTTCTTATGTGCCACTCAACACAGAAGAAGACGTTCTCACTTGGAGATCTTGCTGTTTAAGAAAATGAACAAGTCTCTCCAATGGGAAATAGGCCAGTTCCAGGAACTGTACCTTCCACCTGTAAGTCACGTGGAACGATTTTGAAGATGTTTTTCAAAAGACAAGTTGTTCAGTGGTCCATTCTGCCACCGTGAAGGGGAGAAGGTCCTGTCTCAAATCAAAAGTACCAATCTGAAGGATTTTCAAACCCAGATAAGAGCACAGAAAAACACCTGAGTGTGGGAGGTGAATGTGCTCACATAACAAAGTGTATTCAGTCCTCCGAGAGGTGCTGGCATCAGCTACAACCTTCCCACCATCAACATCTTCTTAAAGAACTTCGACTAGTTCACAGCTTGTCCAAAGTATCAGCAAATTTGTATCATTAAGACATAACACTGGTACTTGTTTACATTATTTTCATTAGGGATACACGTGATGATCACGTTCACTAACGGGACTTCGTACAGGTTCCAAATCATCTCTCTCATAATAGTTCCTAAAACAAATAGTAAGATAGGACAAAATAGTTTATTTCCTATAGAATGTCTCTCTGTAAAATGGAAACCTTCTTGTTTTAAGATTCATATTCAATTTGAAATGTTCAACCCAATATTTTTAGCACTTTTACAGTTATTTTTCTTCTAAGAGACAATAAAAGTTTGGCTAGAAATGATCTAAAAAATACAATGTCTTTGACTATTCAGAAAGACTTAAATTGTATTAGTAGGCTTTTAATCATTTAAAGCAATAAAGGGAGTATCTTACTCATTTTCAATAGGACAAGCAGTATTAAAACAAGACCATTCCATCAGAGGCACTTGATTATTTTCTCAGTGTTTTAAATTATGCATGTGATTGGTGACACAAATACATGTTTAAGTGGTTGCAAATTTTTAAAATCAATATTCCCAAAGAACTAAAATTATGCCAAATCATAAATAACAAAAATTAATTCGCCTGCATATTTTGATCTACACCTTACCCTACGGATATGAACATTTTGGAAAAGAGAGATATCTTTTCCCATCAACTTGAGTTCATTACATTTCACACAAATATAGTTCAAATCAAACACAAGCATTTTTAAACCAGAAAAAAATTTCAACTGTTCTCCCTGCTTTCCCAGATGATCTGGTGAGAGATGAGGGGTGCTCTGCTGCACCAAGCTCACAGTCACCAGGACCCATTGTTCCCAAGGGAAGCAGCCTACATGGGAATGCATTGGTGAACTCTGCAGGGACGTGGAAAATAGTGTGTCACCACCGGATAGTCCACAACAGACAATTATGATTCAACTGTCCAAATTATAATCAGTTTGACAAATGTCCACAAGTATCTTCATTCTATTTTATATTTTCCCTAAGACAAGGCAATCATACAACCAGACAATTCCATCAGGGAAGCTTGTTAGCTGCTTAGTCTGTTAAACCCTGGTTGCCATAGCATCTAGAGTTGAAAAAGCTGCAGATTGGCATGAAAAAGCATGTCGACAATTGCCCTGTCACAGCATGCAAGCCAGGTCTGCTCAAAGGCAGCACACTACAAGTTTTCTTTCCCAGTTTGCACTACCCCATGCTGTTTAATAATATCCATTTACTGGTATTGGGATTGATCTAGCACAGTGTAAAATTCACATCTAGTGAGACTTTGCTTTTCACATGGAGAGAAATTCTTTAACAAATGAGAGTATGGCAATTAATTTCAAAATGTAATACTGTATATAATATAAGAAGTATATTTAAATTTAATGGAGAAACGACTCAAATTTTTAATATGTAGTTCTTTAAAGAACTAAACCATTTTACTTGGCAATTTTTCAGTAGACTTTCTAGTCATTTCTGAAGGCTGGTTAGTCATACTTTGGAAATGACAGACAGCAATCAAAATTCAGAAGTATATTTTTAACATGTTTTAATCATGCCATAGTCATTTCTTTTTATATGCATGGTATAATTTAATTAAGGACATACATTTCTAAAATAACTATAATTTAATTAAAGATTAATACCATGAACACTGAAATTATAGTCTACTGAGCAATGTACATCAATTTTTTTCCAGAGGGATCATATACTTAATGGTGATAAATTACCATGTATTAATAAGAAAATATGGGTTTCTACCAAAAGATATTGAAACCCCTGCCAACTCTCAGATTTATGAGTGTACATATCTTAAATAAAGTAAGGCATGTTTACAAACAACATTTTTAACCTATTAGAACTATAAAGATGTGACAAGGCCTACTTAAATTGTGAAACCCATAAAACAATTTTCTGCAGAAGTTTATACTCATATTATTCAATCTTTGCTTACTGCATTATCTCCTAGTCATTTTTTTCATTTAGTTTTATTTTATGCTACAAAGAAATAAATTTGAATACACATCTTCAAGAACCTAAAAAACAGTGTGTATTTTTCTACATTTTCTAAAATATTTGCTTTTCCACTGATATTCCGGTTTTACTCACAAAGTATCACAAAAGCATATTTCATTGAATATAAGTAATCTCAGTCTTTTGAAACTTACACCTGAAAAAAAAACTGACAATTTACCATTATAGAAGGTGATGTTTCTATTTACAGCATTGATTCTATTTTAAGAAATTTCAAGGCAATGATTCCTTTTCACATGCGTAAGCTATTGAACACATCATCTAGGTTTTTTTCTAAACAATATCATCAAACATTTTTTAAAAAACACAAAAGTGTAACACCTTAAATTTTACACACACACACACACACACACACACACAGCAATAATATCATTGAGTGGATTTCTTTAAGCTATAAATTTAACCCCCCATTTTCTAGGAATTGTCAAAAAAAAAAAAAAAAAACCTCAAAATGTTAGGAAAAAACTTAGCTCACATATGGTGTCCATGAATATGTTTTCTTATATCATATCTTCCAAACTGAAAAAAAGGGAAAAAAGCTGTTTACTTGCTAAAGGTCTTTTTATAAGCTTTGATGACTCAAAAACACCTTCATGTTAGCATATGGAATTTGGCAATGATCTTAAGCATGTTACCATTTGAGAGACTTTGATATTTTGGAAAAGAGAGAATTAAAAACAACAGAGTGAGGCTTAAGCTGGCTCTTTTGTATAGAATATAATTTTTCCAAGAATATTTTTAATATAAAGATTCACCAGTGAAATGTATCTGCCAGAATAACAGAACCTATCAAACCTACTGTGATCCCAAATGCACAATGGCAATTAGTGCCACTGATTTTACCTCTGTCACAAGATTAAAAACAAAACAAAAAAGGTTTTGGTAGAGATAGATAATAGATAAACAGAAAAATGTGTACAATGAATAAAAAACTTTTTAAAAGGTCAAGATAAAATTTCTTCTAAGTACATTTTTCCATATACATTGTATTTAAACATTTTCTGTTGTATATCTAGTTTCTCTAATTCACACTCAATATGTTGCAAAGCAGAGTTTCAAGTTGGATTGAAGCAAGAGCTGCCTCTTAACCTCCCAAAACATGTGATTTCCTTACAGTTCTCAGAGGGTGCAAAGGCTGAGAATGGGTAGCGTAGGTACGAGTTTGAGCAATCATTCCGAGCCCTTGGTTTTACCCAGAATAATTCAGATCCTCCTCATTACTCAAATGCTGCCTTTCCCAGTGATGTCGATACAAATATGTTGTACAGCTATGCTATGTTAGTATTATGTATTCCTAATCTATTTTTAAAAATTGTCTGTGAACCATAGTTTATACCTAATGTTTTTCATCTTCATTCTTCTACTTTAAAACTGATCAACATGATTCTGTTTTTGAGTTGTTTAAAATATTTTCACTTGATAGCATGATTACTTTTGAATATTCTATATATCATCTACTCTTTAGCCATTTTGATTGTGACCAAACTGCTAACTGAAATTATACAAGAAGAGATCAATAAACTAAGGATTCCTTGAAAAAAAATAACTTGACTCATGCTAACGAAGAAGGAATATCTTGCAATACCATTAGTTTCTTTCACAATATTAAGGCTTAATGTCACAATAAAGATGTAAAACTATTTTATCTCCTGCAATAAATGCATCTCCAAGATTCCTCCAGTAGAATACTGCCTTACACAAACTGTGGGTTTCACACAAGCTTATGCATTCTTGTGTAAGGTAACTCTTGTTTTTCTGGGTGATTTTGCCTCATTCTGAAATTTCCTTCACCTGACTGAGAACGCATTAGCCGCTAGATAGGCATCACACTGATGTCTCCACGCGGTAGCACACAGCCGTGAATTTGCTACGATCTGTTTAATCAGCAGTGTATTGATTTTCCGCAGCTTTCCTTCATTTTAGCCCCATAGCAGGCTTCTGTAATTTCCTTTGGACAAAGTGTAACCAAACTGTGCTAAGTGATGTTGATTTGCAGGCAAAAGTAAAGGGGTAAATATAAATTAACAAGCTATAAACATTTTACAAGTGGGGAGTCAATAAAAACAGTGTCTGCAGTTTCTTTTTTAAAAAAAATGATTTGAAGCAGATTGTTAACAAAGGTGTCCAAAGAAACTGACATGAGTCTGAGAATAATTTTTGCGCTTTGTGATTAAGAATTGATCAGTCTAAAAGCCTCGGATGCAACTGAATCACCCATAAGCTGCTGGTCTGAAAAGGCTCAGCAGGGGCTGGTATTTGTTTGTTAAGCTCCCATGATTCCAAGTAGATAATTGGTCTGTGAAGTTCATGGCAGAATCTGAATTTGCTTTCTTGCTTCCCAGCTGGCTGAGTACTGGTTTATAGACTTCTGTGTACAAATTTAGCCAGCAGCAAACCTCACATCTTTAATATAAAAGGTGTTTTGTTGTGTTTTTCAGGTGCTGAGTGGAAAGCCCGCACTCCAGAAGCTCATTAAAAGGGCCAAGTTACAGTACAGGTTTATTTCTGTCACAGCATTTCTGAAAACAGTGACAAGGATTAATATGTTGCTTTAGTACTGGAAAAAGCCTGACACAGTCCCTTGTGAATTTGATCATCTGTTTCATTGCCTGTATAAGATTCAATCTCTTATTATATCCTAAAGTTACAGCTGTAAACAAATGCTGGTAAAATTCATAAGCTATTGCAGAGGCCTGGGGCAAAACTAATTGTTTTCTTCAACAGTAGCTTATTTACTTATGATTTATTTCATACCTCTCTCCCATCATCTTTTTCTACTGTTCTCCTCATAGTCAAGATTATCTTGGCTCTTTGTCTGAAAGCACAAAGCAAACAGAGAGATATGGGGAATTTACATGAAGGAGCATTTGAAAGTGCTGCTATGGGCCAGCGTATTGTGGTAATGTGTCTCCCCAAGTATTTATGAAATCTTTTTAAAAATTTTCCTTTATTAAAATGTCATTTTCAGATAAAAAGCAGTATTTGCACAACATTAGAACATTAGGGTTCTGCCTGGTATGTGACATTCGTCTCTGTTAACTGATTGCTCTCCTCTGGAGCATGACTTGACCCTGTGGTCCACTCACACCTTTGTAGAGTGCACAGTATATCATATAATGATGTCTTTTCCACCAAATCAGATAGTCATGTAGCTGTTTTCTGTTTCCTAAAGATCAAAGTTGTGCCAAATTGCTAATACAGCTGTTCTTTAAGATCAAGGACTCTTTTTCTCCTTTCCTTTTTGCCTCCCCCTCCTTTTCTTGCTCCTCCTCTCCTTCCTTCTTCACTTTCTTCTCCTCTCATGTTCATTGTGAAAGTAGATTTACTTCCTATCTACTAGCTTTTGTTATTACAGGAAACTATGCTGCTTTCAAATTTTAGATACAAAAAATTATATTCAAAATAATTCCAAACTTTATGCAAATACAAAAGACGACACCACAGAAAGATCACAACTAATCCAGTTTTACACCCATTATAAATATTAATGGAAATTATTACAAGATCAGGCTGACGAAGTATATTCATGCCACGATGGAAATTAAACATTAAGCTTCACTGCTCTTCACAGAAGTCGTGTGCCTAATTCCCTATGCACCACAGACACGCTAACCCATAACAACTGATTGTAAATACAGTACGAAACTAGCGGGAGCCTTATTTGCACCTGCCAATTTGCTGCCCTCCAGCACTAAAAACAAAATCAAAATGGCAGCGGAAGAACTGCCAAGCAAAACACACCCTGCCCCTCATGCATAGCCCTTTCTATTTCCACAAACAGAACCTTTGCTTTATGTTTTCCCTCAACAAATCTCATTATTACAAATAAACTTAAAGGAAAAGACATTTGCCTGACAAGACAGTAGTAAAATAATTGCTCAAATGATCAGCGTCTCAAACACATCCCCCTAAGAGAGCCTGAGTCGCCTAAGCACTTCCTGCTCTCCTGGCTGAGAAGTGACCTGGGGGCCATGTGGGGTGTTTACTGCAGGGGTCGCTCCTTATTTTTGTTGAATAACTGCAAAATCTACACTCATTTTGCTTTGAATGACAAAGATGCATACTGCTCATTTATAACAATGGATAGTTCCCTGATAAAGTTGCATTTCCTGCTGTTTTTCTATCCTATCTCAGATAATTTCTGTTTTTAAAAAAAGGCTTAAAACATTTGTCAACATTTAGTGAGGTTTTCTTTACTGCTGCTGTTCAATAGAAATAACTTCTGCCAAATATTACCCTCCAAGTATGAATTTTACCCTCCAACTATGAATAATAAGGATGTGCATTTTGTTGTACATATTATTTGATATATAATAACATGAGACACATGATAATGACTTTTGAGCACAATACTAGAAATATAGCTCCAAATATGTTATTTGATGTTGAATTCTGTCTTTAAATGTAGTGTACTATTTTACCATATGTTACTATATGTACTATATACCATATAGTATAATTAACATTCAAGATTATTGAGGAAAATATTACATTTATTATACAGAAAAATACAATTATTCAATTGGAACTAGCATTCAACTGGAATGGACAATTAATAGTTAACTCAAGATGTAAAGGCAGAAGTCTTTGTCTTTCTGTTACTATATCATGCTAAATCTCATGATGTCCAGGGCTAGTAAATACATATGTAGCCATCTATGCTTTATTAGCAAGACTGTAGGATCTTGAGAACAGGATAAGAATTTTGTGTAACTTAACCAACACATATTGTTTGTACACATATTGTTTTAATATGTAAACACCATGCTATCATATTTACCATGGAAATCTAAGGCAAAGAGGTGCCTAGGACAAACATAATTTCTTAAAACTTCAAACCTTTATTATTATAGCCATAGTCAGTTAAAAATGTCAAATATTTCAAATTGTTAAGAACATTTCAATGAAAAAAAGAACAAAAGTTTTTACACAGTAGAAGATGAAACATTCCCATGACTACTTTTCCAATGACATATTTGAGGTCTAGAAATATTTTGTTGTCAATTTCCTCACCCAGGTACTAAATTCCAGTGCACTAAGCACTGAATATAGATATATAGGTGTATGAAACAAATCCAAGGCACAATTCCAAGAGGAAAAAATACATTCTGTCAATCAGACAACATTTAAAAAGTGCTGCTTATTTAGGGTGATTAATGACGAATGTCTTTGTTGAGGGTGATTAAAGACTAATGTCTTTGTCTTCTCTTTGAGGTTAAGTGGTGGTCTCAAGTTTATTCTAGTGTTTAACACTGTTCTGGGAAATGAATTTAAGTATTTAGCTCTTATGTGTTTAACCTTTAAGTTTTCCCCAAGTGGAGATGATGGTTTGTTCCTTCATTTTTCACTGTACTACAGCTTTTCACTCCAAAACATTCAAACCAGTGAATTAGATCCAAACTGTAATGTTCCTGAAGATAGGAACTGCCCTTAGTTCAAGTAATTCAGAAAGTTAAAATAAGTTAATGATCAATTGTCTGTGGAGCATTACAGATGTGTTTTGTGCACACACTGAATACAATGAATCATTTGTGCCTTTTCTGCTTATTCTTATTCTTCCAATACTTTCGTGAAATTCATTTATTACTGAATATCAAATACAGAACATTATTCAATTCTGAAAATTTTATTAGTACATGTTTGCACAACATCATGAAGAAATTCACTGTGGGAAGTTCGTTCATGGACATGATATCTCTTATTTCTTTGCCACCTTCCCTTTTGCTCCTTTGTATATTCCCTCTCTTAGTTCTCTTCCCATTTGCCAAATATCAGTCTTTTTGTTTCCTATTTTTTAGTATTCACACAAAAATATACAGTCCAGTTACTACAGGTGTCAACAGTGCAGGTGAGGTATCCTCAGGGATTGGGTAACTACAATAAGAAGACGATAATAAATATTTACATAAGGCATACATATATATTTATCTCATTATAAACCACAATACTGTTAGAGGAATGATACTTAGAATAAATATCTCTTATGCACAAGTCACAGATTGTCATTTTTGTTGAACCATTTGGAAAATAAAAATACAGTTATCTAATTGACACTTCTTACTGGAAGTTATTCCTTTGGGGAAAAAATTATAGCACCAGAGAGAAAACTGGCCCTAGTGACTTTCTGAGCTATATTATGTCAACAATACTTATTAGCCTTATACTTTATAATAGAACACTAGGTTAGATATTACACAAGAGTCATGAAATACTTGGAGTTTGCAAAATCCCTGCCCAAATACCATCTTAATATAATATTGGAAAACCAGGATGTATACCAATAAGACTTAGATGAGCACTTTTATTAACCAGAGTTTCATAGTTATGATTTGTTAAGAAAAAAAACTTTGAGGGCCAGGCAGTTAGCTCAGTGGTTCCGACGCCTGTCTTGCAAACACAAGGACCCGGGTTCGATCCCCAGTAACCACATACCATACTGGGCATGGAGACTCACGCCCAGCAGCAACCAGTACCACATACCACAGTGCCGGGCGTGGTGGCCCAGCACTCAGGAGGCAGAGGCAGGAGGATTGCTGTGATGTGAGTTACCTTTGAAGCATAATGCATATCACATGAGAGTAATCATGGAAATTTTTTTTCAGACACAATTAATATTGAACCAGATTTTTAAGCAACTAGGCACACTCTAATGAAAAGAACTAAATAAGCTCACTAGAAAGGAATCAAGTACATCCCTTCTACATGCAAAGCACTGGGCTCAGAGCTAGTTTTAGCACATGAGTGGCACAGATGATTTCTCCATCAAAGGATGGAGGTGTACAAGCAAACTATCATGGTGTGGGCCAAAGACTACAACAGAAATGTCTATCGAAGTTTTAGAAAATTAAGACTTTTATTTGACCACAGTAATATTTCTATGCAGAAGGTGAATTTGTTCATGAAAAGAGCTGCAGTGAGCTGTGAGATATCAGCTCTCAAGAAATCTATAAGGCACATGTCCCAGTAAATTAACAAGTTGTGGAAAGACCTGTGTTAGGGTCTTACTATGGAAAAAGGGGTTGGACCTGAGATTAAGTTTACATTATTGAATTAACAACTGAGTATATCTTCAGTTTGTGTAACTCTAGACTCTGGATCTGGTAAAACTAAGATGACTGAAGGAAATAATTATCAGTGCTTGTGATTAAAACCTGTAAAATAGTCTAAACATGGATGTGTGTGCATAAGGGGTCAGACAGAGACATAGACATAGACATGACAGAAAGACATAGAGATTAACTAGATTTGCATTTAGTTACCAATTAGCCAATTGTTGAATCAAAGAGTGGTACAAGTTAAGTACTATAAAAACCAGAAATCTTTGAATTAAAAAGGCAAACAGGCCAAGAAGAAAAAGACATGACGTATCACAGTGCACTGTCTTTTTACTTGGTAATTTTAGTCACAGAGATTAGGATAGGTAGTGCCCTTCTAACATTACAGATATGGATGAAGAAGTGGGAATATGCTGCCGTGGGCTTAGACATCTCTCTTTCATCCATGCACCCATATGTGACGTGCACTCTCACACTTACATGCACACACTGCTGTCTTCATCTTCATTACTTGGAACTCCATTCACTGAAGCTAAACTCACCAGTAACCTTTTCTTCTCCTTCACCACTTACCTCTACTTGGAAACAATTCAGGGAAATATCCCTTCCCATAGATTTCTGGTGTTTGACCAGTTGTTACTATCTCCACTCCTATTTCAAGCCTCTGTCACCTCATAGGAAGTTACTAGAATGCCTCACCTGCTCTCCTTCCTCTGTTACCTCTCAGAAGGCTCTGTCCTCTGAAAGCCAGAGGGGCCTTTCAGAGCCTGTCAATCCAACTGGCCACTCAGTGGCTAAACTTGATGAGCAATTTCCCCCTGTGTTTACAACTAAAGCCTTCAGGTTCCACACCATGCTTATAAACCACGCATGCTCTGTTCCCTCGCACTTGTCCACTCACTCTTTCCACATTGGCATACCTGACATTTTAGTAAAATTTTGAGATCATTCTTCCCATGGTACCTTTGCATTTAATGTGTATCCTTCCTGCCACACTCTTCCTAGGTGATTGCATCTCTCCATCTGGCCCCTTATCTCACACATCTTCAGTGATTAGTCAAATGCTCTCCTTTACTCTATCATTATTTCTCTTTTACTTTCCACATATGACTTATCAACTAAACTGTGTCTTATTATTTAGTGTGCATTGGGTTCATCCAGAAAAGTATCCATGGAGTAGACACAGTATCAGTGATTTGCATTGCTGTTTCCCTAACCCTAGAGCATCTCTTACCTCATAAATAAAGCTCAGTCTAGATTTGCAGAATAAATAAAAGATATAAATAGCTACTGGAAGATGTCCACAGCACAATTTTTTAAACAAGGAGACTCTTCAGCCTACCCAGTGACCATCCAAAAGAACTGTTCATAGCCTCTTACAATAGCAAAGGAAAAGCTGTAACAGGAAAGTAAAAACAAGTTGTAGGTTTTCTGGGATATTCTTGCACAGTACACAGAGGGTAGAGGAACAGGAATGTTCATGTTGGGAACTGAACTAGAAAGAAAGAACTGAATCAGGGTCTGTAAAATCTATGCAGTGATCTCACAGATCCATCTACTCTATACAGTTCCAGTTTACATGTACTTTTTCAGCCTAATTATTGGCCATGCTCACTTCACTCAAAGCAGTGTTCCTGCAGTTAAAAAAAATGGCTAGTCTTAGTTTAAGATGCTAAAGAGCTGTCCATGGAGTTTTCTCAAGCCAGTGAAAATGAGTGGAGATTCCCTTGTACTTGGGAATCATGTGGACTTGCCCCTTTGCAATGTAGGAAAATGTAGAATGTTTTGCAAAGGCCTGGGTCTCCAAGGGATCAACATGGACTTTTCCACCAGCTGCTCCAGTGACTTTGCAATAAGTAATCATCCAGGGAACTTAGCCTGAGCTCCTGCGAAAGTATTTGGCATAAAGGAATTAACACTGCTACTTCTGATGCAAGAACAGCATGTTCTTCACTGAATCATCGAGTCAAACCAAAGATGGAAAGAGTCCCAGAGTGCCAGCTGGGCTAGGATCTGGCTTCAGGAAGCTCAATACAAAAACTTTATTTGGTTTCTAAAGGCATTTATTTCACCTGCAGGTAAAATATATCTTATAAAGAATATATTCAGAAATGAACCAAATAATTGTATAGAAAACATTTTGCTGAACCTGTATATATGAATTCAGTGATGGTTACTTTATGTTTTGTATTTATTTCTCCAAGTTCTGAGTTAGGACAAAAATTTTTTTTAATTATATGATTGGTTGTCTTTGATTAAACTACAATTTTTGCTAGCAGAGTTAGTGTAGTAGTTAGATACTCCTACAGGTCCTTGCTTGGAGTTTTATATATACTTTATCAAGAAACCCTTGAAAATACTCAAGAAAGTAGATTCTATTCATATTTATACTTTACAAATGAGAAATACAGACCTCAGGGAAGTTAAGCAACTTTCTCAAAATTATCTAAACAATATTTGAGATAGAATATACATTTAGGCCTTCAACATACAAAGCCTATTTTGAATAACTGTACCCTGCTACTTAGGAAAGTCATTTGGAAGTCTACAGTGGTATGGTTGAACAGGGTATTTCAAATAACTGAAATAAAAAGATAGAACAAGTATAGTGATTCATCCTATAATGCCAGCTACTTGGGAGACTGAGGAAGGGAATTAGCCACCAACATGCTCTTCAAAAATAAAAATAAAAACTAAAATGGGTTGAGAGGGTCTAAAGTTCTATCCCAGCACTGCCAAAATAAAAAAGTAAATAAATAACTAAACGTGAAGATAAGTACTAAGCTCAAAGCACTTTCTACTTATTCTCCTACTAATTAAAATCAACATCCATTAAAATCTAAAGACCTATATTAAAATTAATAATATCATTGTTTTAAAAATATACTTGGCTTGCTTTATCATATTTTCACAAGTAGTAATACATTCTCAAATATCTTATGTGACAACAGGAATAGTCACCGATAAGCATGGATACATACACACAAATATAGTGGACAGTCTGCCAAGTTGGATCTTAAGTTCTTCATACATATTCACTCAAATTCACTTAGTCATTTAAAATTATCTCTGGTTTTCAGATAATAAAATTGAGGTGAAAATATTGAATACCTTGACTAAGAATACACATCTTGTGAATGGCAAACCTAGGCTTTAAACTCAGATCTTCTGTCTCCGGGACTTTATGTCTGCTCTATATGTACTGATTGATAAATCACTTTCTGCCACTCTCATAGATTTTTGTTTTGAGAAGACAAACTTTTTGGAAAAATAACCTAATGTTCTTTGTTCTAGACTGAAGCATATGGATCACAGTGAGATTATTTACCTGTGTCCTAAATAATAAACAGAATTTCCTCACCCACCATGTAAAAACATGTCATGACATGAACAAAGTTTATTTTTTCCTTGAACTCTTTATGTTTTCTGGGAGCTAAAAGAGTTTATAGTATATAAATTTCAATATTTTCTCTGCTTAGACTTCAGAAAGCAGTATTTTCAACAATATTTTAATCATACTTACTTTTTTGTATTTTTCTGCACATGGTGTCTTTTGAGTAGTACTGAGGCAGCCATCTGCAGAAAGGGAAGAAGATTAACAATGTGTTAGCTGGGGTTCTGCAGAAATTCATGATTGACAAAAATATATGTATATCTGTGGATTTACTAAGTAAGCATATAGGATAAAAGAAGGAAATATGCATACTGGCCATCTACATGCTGGAGAACAGGATAATCCAACATCTGCTCAATCTGAGAAGCTGAATACCATGCAACAAGAGAGGACAAGAACAGAGCAGCATTTTCAGATTAAGGTCTGCTGTTACTTGGAGAATTGCTTATCTGTATTAGAAGACTGAAGAGACTAGAATCATTCATAAGTAATGGCAGCAAAAGCACAATGGGTCTCTTCAGAGTGCTAACTTCCTATAATAAACTCAATGAAAAAGAAATTCAAAAAGCAATACCCTTTACAGTGGCATTGAAAAAAGTGTCACATCTAGACATCACTCCAACAAAGAAAATAAAACACTTACACATAGAAAATTAAACTACTCTGAAAATAATATCACAGAGAATATCCGGATATGAAAGAATATCCCTGTTCTTGGGTAGGAAGAACCAACATAGTGAAAATGGCCGTATTCTCAAAATTGTATTATAGATTAAATACAATCCCAATCAAATTGCCATTAGCACACCTCACAGAACTGAAGAAAACATTTCTGAAATTCATCTGGAATGGGAAGAAATCTAGAATAGAAAAAAAAAAAAATTCTGAGCAACAAAGGCAAAGCAGGGAACAGCACATTATCTGACTTGAAATTATACTACCAAGACACCATAATAAAAACATCATGGAGAGACGCAGATGAAAACAACATTGAGATTTCATCTCACTCCACATAGAATGGCTGCCATTTCAGATTCAGCCAATAGCAAATGTTGGAGAGGCTGTGGAGAAGAAGGAACCCTTCTCCACTGTTGGTGGAACTGTAGACTCATACAACCCCTGCAGAGATCAGTTTGGAGATTCCTCAAAAAGCTAGGATTGGAGGTCCCATTTGACCCAGCCATTGCCCTGCTAGGTATATACACACAAGAATTAAAAGACTCATATCACAGTGACATATGTGTACCCATGATTATAGCATGGATAATGTCCATGTGATTGCTACATCTTGGAAACAACCCAAATGTCCATCAACTGGAGACTGGATAAAAGAGGTGTGGTTCTTCTATAGAATGAAGTATTACTCTGCCATAAAAAATGATAAATTTGAATCATTTATACTTAAATGGACATACCTTGATGATATCCTCATAAGTGAAATAAATAGGACACAGATAGGTACATATCGCATCTTTTCTCTGGTATGAGAAAATAAAGATGTAAATGAGTCCTAGCATTGTATGCTATATGTTGTGAAATAGAAAATGCTCAATGTAAAATAGGGTGAAGGGGGAAAAATGATGAGATTGTAACAAAAAAGTAAGAAAACAAATTTTATGTATATGGGGGGGGTGGTAGGATGGGTAGAGCTATGAGAAAAAATGAGAATTAAGTTGTGTCTTATACTGGTACAAATCCCCATTATGGAGTGCAATCATTATGCGTTTGTGTAATGTACCAATAAAGATTACAAAAAAATCATGGTACTGTCCAAAATAATAATAAAAAAGTAGATGTGAAGATCAATGGAACAGACTAGAATAGACGGAAACACCACCAAAAATACTCAGCCACTTTATCCTTAACAAAGAGGCCAAACACGTTCACTGGAGGAAAGACACATTTTTAAATAAGTGGTCCTAGAAAAACTGGGCTTCTATGTGCTTAAGACTAAAACTAGACCTATATCTCTCATTGTACACTAAACTAAAATCAAAATGTATCAAAATCTACACAGTAAAATAGAAACACTGAATCTTCTCAAAGAGAAAGTAGGTAGAACTCTTTTGGACAAAAAAGCAGGCAATGACTTCATGAACAAAATCCAAACTGCACAGGAAATAATGCAAAATATCAATAACAGGGAACTCATTCCCCTACAAAGCTTTTTACTATAAAATAAATCTCTATTTTCCTCCTTTTCCCCAACCCTGCAACTCCCCACCCACTATATACATAAGCTTTGTTTCCTTTAGTCATGTCATATTCTGGTACAAAATCTCAATGCTGAATGTGATGATGATGTGTATTAATAATGTATCAATAAAGATTTGAATTTTAAAAAAGAAACTACCAACAGAGTGAGGAGACAATGTACAGAGTGAAAAAAAATCTTAGTATTCCTCAGATAAAGGACTAATATGTAGAACACACAAAGAATTGGAAAAAGACTTTCCCTCACTAACTTGAAGTCTCTAATCCAAAAATGGGCATCTGAAATAAATAGTCAACTTCTCAGATAAGAGATGTAGAAATGGCAAACAAATGTATGAAAAAATTTTCAACATCACTGGTGATCTGAGAGATCAAAATTAAAAGAACACTAAGAGTTTGTATCACTCCAGAAAGAATGGCTATTATCAAGAAATCAACCAACAACAAATGCTGTCAAGGCTGGAGAACAAAAATAATTCTCCATTGTTGGTGGGAGTGGAGAATGATTCAACAACTGTGGAAATCAGTGTAGAGATTCTTCACAAAATTAGGATTAGAGGATCTATTTGAGCTACCTATTATGTTGTTGGCATATTCCTGAAAGAATTAAAAGCATCCTACCATAATGATATATGTACACCCATATTTATAGTGATGCAATTTGTAACAGCTAAATCTTGGAAACAACCCAATTGGTCATGAACTGAAGAATGGATATAAAACATATATATATATATATATGCACACATACACCACGGAGTACTACTCAGTCATAAAGAAAGATGAATTTGAGATATTTATAGCTAGATGGATATAACTTGAGACTATACTGTTAAGTAAAACAAACCAGGAACACATGTGTAAATATCACATTATCTCTCTGATAGGAAAAGCTGAACGTGTAAATAAGGGCAAAAATGTATAATAGGTGATATGAAATAGGAAGAAATTGTCGAAAGGGAAAGGGAAACTGTGAAGGAGAAAAAGGGAGGGAAAATGGGGGGAAATGAGAAAAGCTGGAAAAAATAGAAACAAAGATTGTGTAAACAGGGAGTTGAGAGGAAGGGCAAGGATAGGGGAAAAAAGAATCAAGATATATCATGTACCGGTACAAATTCTCTTGGAAAAGGCTGGGGATTTAGCTCAGTGGTTTTGGCGCCTGGCCTGCAAGAACAATGGCCTGAATTCAATCCCCAATAACCACATTGAAAATGCTGGGCGTGGAGACATGCCCACCAACAATCAGTTGCACATACCACAGTGCTAGGGATGATGGCTCATGCCTGTAATCCCAGCAAACAGGAGGCAGAGGCAGGAGAACTGCTGTGAGTTCAAGGTTTGCCTGGGTTGCATAGTGAGCTCAGGGATAGCCTGAACTACAAAGCAAGACCCTGTCTAAAAAATAAATAAATAAATAAATAAATAAAATCAGAAATAATTCCTCAGTTAACTATAGAGATGATGACCCTAATGAATAATATGGATAGTGCATCTTGAGTAGATACAGACTTTTTTAATGGAGGAGCTTAGGAAAGAGATGGAAAGCATGACTATCCAAAATAATGAAAAAAATGGTATCCATGTAACATATTCAAACAGATGTTCAGGAGATTAAAAATTCTTTTGAAAGTATGTACAGCAGAATGAACTAATGTGAGGACAGAATATTAAATTAGAAGATCAGACTGCAGTTATGAATCTTGAAAAAAATTCTTAAAAACAGAGAGGAACCACAAAGACTCAATCCAACAGCTGCTAGATGATACAAACAACACCATAAGACTGATCATAGTCAGTGAAAAAGCAGAAGAGAGTGCAATTGATATTAAAAACACTGTTCACAGAAGTAATGGTATAAAACTTTCCAAGGATGGAAAAGCAATTTGACACACAAATAAGTGAGAAATATAGAATGGAAATTAGCCATGATCAGAAAAAACTGAAATATTGGCATATAATAGTTAACATTCCAAAAAATTTTTAAAAATTTGCTCCTGAACATCCAATGGATCACAGGTTAAAATAAAGAAGTAATTAGATTTTTTTTTACAGTTAAAAGATATTGACAATAAAATGCACTGGAACTTATGGGACAATGAAAGCAGTCCTAGCAGAAAATTTTATAGCAGTGAATTCCCAAATCAGAGTTACTTCAAATAAACAACCTAATGTTGAACATTAACCTACAGAACAAGAACAGCAAGTCAAGTCCAAAGCTTATGTGAAGGAGAAAATTATGAAGGTTGGACCAGAAATTACTGCAAATGAGACTAAGGAAACAATTTTTTAAAAAATCAATGAATCAAAGAGTTGATTCTTTAAAGAGTAAATAAAATTGACAGAATTTTTTGATCTTAGTAAAACAAGGGAAGATTGAATCCGTGCAGTCAGAAATGAAAATGGTGATACTGCAACAGAGCCTACAGAATCCAGCTCATCAATACCTACTTTGAGAGCCTGTATTCTAACAAGATGGAAATCACAGAAGAAATGAACAGATGGATAGATACATACAAGTTGCTGAGGGTGAATCGGGAAGATATAAAAATTCTAAATAACCCAATATCAGTCAAGGAATTTGAAGATGTAACTTAAAACATACCAACAAAGAAACCTTGAGGTCTTGATGGTTTCACTGCTGAATTCTACAAAAAAATTAGAGAACACCTAACAGCAATCCTCTTCAAACTTTTTAATGAAATTGAAAGGGCAGCAATACTCCTAAACTCCTTGGTCAGATTAACTTAAGGCATTTCTAAGTAAATGGATACACATGAAGACCATATTCTTTTTTTGGAGGGGGGTGGTGGGCAGGGTCTCATTTTCTAGTTCAGGTTGTTTCTGAACTCAACCTTTAACTCAGAAATTCTCCTGCCTCTGCCTCCTGGTGCTGGAATTACAAGCATGAGACACCACACCCAGCTAAGGGAGAGGTTCAGGTTTGGCTAGGACAAGTGCACTGCATGCTTATTTCCTGAGCTTGATGGTTGAGGCTCCCTGTAGTCTTCTAGATCCTCAGGGGCTTGAGCACACTTGTACCCATGCATTGAGATTCATTAGTGGCCTTCTTGACACCCCCACCCTTTGTTTCTCATCCATGGCCCCAACTCCCCCCAGTTTTGCTCATGCCACATAAATCCGCTGCTCACAGAATTTCCTTATTAGGCAAGACCCTAGGTTAAACCAATGGACCTCAGCCCTTCTCGGCTCTCACCATACTTTCTTACCGTATGTTATATAAACATATGCAAGCCTTATTATACACTGGGAGCATTCCAGAAACCTTCTCCAGGGCCTGCATCATGACTCTGCTCCTCACCCTCCCTGACTGGGAACCCCACTACACTTCACATAGACAACACCCAGAACTGTGGTATGTGGTGTTGATTGCTGGTGAACATGAGTCACCACATCCACCATTGTTGTATCTGGTTACTCAGGATTGAACCCAGGACGTTGTGCTTGCAAGGCAGGTGCCTGAACCACTGAGCTAAATCCCCAGCCAAAAACCATATTCATAAGTAACATAATTTAGATCTTTTTTTTTTTTTTTTGGTGATTCAGGGTCTTATAAGTGTCTCAATTCCCTGGGCTGGGTTTGAACTTGAATTCCTCCTGCCTCAGGCTTCTAGAGTGTGGTACACTACTATGCCTGGTTTGGCCATAGAATTTAATGTAAGGTAGCATCTCATAAGAAGACTTCCCCTTTTGGCACAAGTAAAATGTGGAACAATGAAAAAAGAGTAAGAACAAATATATATTTAGATGTGTGTCTTATTCTTTTTACTTTTAGCAAGATCCCAAGTACCACATAAATTGAGAAAAGTGTATCAGAGCATTTTAAAAAATCTTACAGTCTGTGTACATAAAATACTTTAATGTTTTCATATATTATACAAATAGTATATATGCCATATATCCATATAGGTTGTATGCATGTCATTGACTGCCTACTATTTGGTATCTGTACCCAACTTCATATTTGGGAGGAAATAGAATTCCACCAATATGGAGATGGTGGAGCAAAGACAGCTTGGTAGGTCTGCATGGAAACTGAAAGACCAGAGCTAACACTAAGATACTTCATAATATGTGAAGTACTTGGGATTCCTGAAACTTTTAGGTAGAAACAAAGCAGCTAACTGAATTTATATGTGGACACCTACACCTGGCCCTGCATGATGAAAGAAGAACAATTTCCCAGTACAGGCTATCATATGACTTAATAGACCTGAAGTGGAACAGAAGATGTAACCTAGAATGGAGGCATTCACTAAGCTAGAAGAAGCTCAGGTTGGACTTGGACCTACCAAGCTATTCAAGCTGAGAGACCTCATATTGAGCTAAGCCAGTATCAGAACTCAGTAAAAGGCTGAAGGAATTCCCAAGAAGGACAGTACCGGGACTCAGCAGGCCCTGTCCTGGAGATAAGATTTGCAGCCAAGTCTGGAGAAGACCCAGGGAATTCCACATGCAAAAAAATGTGGCTTCACTTTTTCTAATAACTCTAGACTCCAGGAGAAGGAGGAAATTCTAGCTCAGAGTTTTCAGGCAGGAAAAATGAGCATTTTCCCAATTCAAACAAACAGAAACTGAGCATATAGTTAGAGAAACTAATTAAATTACAAGAGTAGATTAGATATATATTTATATAAACTATAAGGTTTTTTAAAGACATTCAACACCCAGCAAAGAATGAAACACATAGAAAAAGCAAGTCAGCTCCAGAAATAGAATTTCAAGAAAGACTACATTTTCTTAGCATATATGAGTAAAATTAAATTAAGAAAAAAATGAAAATTAAAATATAACATCAAAATTTTTGGAATGAAGCAAAAGCAATCCTTAGGGAAAACTACATAGTACTGAATGCATACATTAGAGAAGAGAAAGATCTAAAATCAGTAATCAAAGCCTCCACATAAGGAAACTAAAAATTTAACACTGTATCAAATTCAAAGCAAGCAGAAGAAAGAAATGAAAATTAGACCATAAATCAATAAATTAATAACAAAATTAATGTAGAAAATCAGCAAAAGAATCATCATCAAGAAAAGTCAAAAACAAAACGCAAAAAATTATTTGAAGAAGATAATTAACGTTGAGAGGCCTTCAGTCAGTACAAGCAATAATAACACAAATTACTATTCTTAGAAAATAAAACATCCCATGAACATTTAAAAAATGTAAAGAAATAGGTGGCTGGGAGTATACCTTAGTGATCTAGTGCTAGCTTATTATGTGTGAAGCTCTGGGTTCAGTATGTATCACAGAGACAGAAAGAGTTGGGGGAGAAAGAGACTGAGATGGAGATGGAGAGGGGGAGGAAAAGGGGAAGCGGGGGGAGAGAGAGAGAAAGAGAGAGAGAGAGCGCAAAGTGGTCACCAAGTCTTGTCGGTGATTTTTACTTTTACCGCGGTGTTCGTAAACCTTTGTGGCACAGAATAACTGATTCCTCAGTATGCCCAGACATTAGTACTTCACCGAGTTCACAAAATGATTCTAACATGATCTCTATGCTTCTCATTTCTATCTTCATTTAACCTTTCAAGGTAGGTGCGGCACCGCTTGAGCTAAATCCCTGGCTATCTTTCAAAACACTGATGGATTTTTGTAGAATGCTAATTTTGAAATGTAAATATTGCATGGATGATACATTACTTTCCATAGAAAGGTTCTAAATTCTATAAAATCACATTGAAAGTTCTTCAAACCTCACCCTATCTTGGATTTTCAGTTGAATACATTCTTGCGCAGATTTTGGATCCGTCAGATTCAACCGCTCACCCTACGCTTCAGTGTACATTGAGAGTGTTAAGAAAAAGCTTACTTAAAATAATCCTCCTCTCTGTGCAGCTTCATGGTCCAAATCATCCAAAAGATGTACCTGCTTCACAGCATTCAGGTTCTTGATAAGTAGTTTTCTACACGTTACTCACCAGCAAGATCAGAGGAAATGAAGGAAATTAAGCAAAAGGTCTCTTCTGGGACCGAAGTCTGCTTGGTAAACTTAGAGTGAGGGGGGGAAAAACATGGAGCTTTCTAGAAGATAAATAGCAACAAGTTTTCACTTTCACGGTGAGAATGGACTAAAACTCAAGGATGGGTCGCTGAACTGGACAATCTTATAGAACAAGAAACGCTGGGAAACAGTTTTAGCTTCAATAGTCTTTTTGAAATCAGTAAATAATCTTAAGGTAAGGTCAAGTAAAAGAACCGGAAATGCTTGTTACATTAGAAAATGACTCGTAAAAGCCATGAATTTATAGTTCCATCCTAAATGATTAAACAACAAAGGAAGAAGACAAGGTTGGTGCTGTGAAGAAGCGCAAGCTCTGACACATGGAAGTCATAAACATACTCCGGTCTCCTTGGACAAGCTGAACACTCTCCATGTGTGAGCTTCACATAGAGAGAGATGTCCAAGATTTTGCACATTACAATCCAACTTGCATCAGTTCTTAATCACGCGAGAGAAACATACCTGTGAGAAAACAGTTCATTCTAAGTGAGCTGGGAGAAGAAGCACTATAATCATTTATTTTGCAGGACTTCAGATGTTGACACTATGATGATCCCAAACTCAAATGTTTACAATTGAAATGTCTGAGGAAAAAGAAGATGCAACCACGACAATGTAGGAGAAAGATTTGAAAGGGAGCCCCACTGAAATTGTAGGACTAGAAAAGTATAATTTTGAAGTGAAAAATACAAAGGACATGTTCTTTTGTTTTGTTTTGCTTTGTTTTGTTTTGTTTTTTGAGACAGGGTCTCACTTCTTTCTTTTGTAGTTCAGGCTAGCCCTGAACTCATCCTTCAACTCACAGAAATTCTCCTGCCTCTGCCTCCCAAGTGCTGGGATTACAGGCGTGAGCCACAACGCCCAGCACTGTGGTATGTGTTTCTGATTGCTGGTGGGGGTGAGTCTCCATGCCCAACATTGCAATATGTGGTAACTGGGATCAAACCCGGGCCCTTGCACTTTGCACCCAAACCGCTGAGCTAAATCTCCAGCCCACAAAGGGCATGTTTAATAACAGACTGGATACAACTGAAGGAGGAATTGCTGAATAGGGAGAGAGACCAGGGATGTAATACAGGTTGTGGTGTGGAGAATAGGGTGGGAAATCTGAACAAAGAAATGTAGGGTAGGGATGCAATAAAGCTATATCACATATCAAATTGAAATTCTAGAATGGGGACAAGACAATGGATGACAGGAAATTTTGCAGAGATGACAGCTGATTTGCCCTTCCAGAGATGACAGCTCATTTTTCCTGAACTGATAAAAACAAAAATCTACCAGCTGTCTTTCAACAATATTACAGATAAATAAATGCTGCTGAGTTCACAGAAGGGAATATTATAGAGTAGTTTAAAATGCATGGATAGTTATAGAAGTCACTACAAATTTATCCCAGCGATGTACTGTCACACTGATGACTCCCACCATCCAAATATCATCCGGTGACTCCCTCTATACAAAGAAAGTGACAGCATAAAGCTCTCAAAGTTCCTCTGGAACTTCATGTCTCCAAATACACTGTGCAAATCAAACATGTCGTGGAGACCCTGTCCTAAGAGTTTGTCGTGTCTCAGTGTCTCCATTAGTGGAAGTAGCCTCAGCCTGACCACTTGCTCTGTGACACTAGGGGCTGCTGAAGAGGGTAATTACACCACAGTGTCAGTGGTGCAGCAAAGGGGACTCTGGCAACTCGGAATTCAGTGTATCAGCGGCGTTGTTCATAGTGGCAGGCAGTGTGCTGCCCTCCCTCAGCCTTCTCTGTGATGAGATAGATGAGTCGGCTGGAGCAGAGAAACTGATGTGCAAAGCAAACCCTGACTGCCAGAGCTTCCTCATAAAGGACACAGTGACTGAGAGCAGTGAGTGACACACTGCCAGTGAGTGACAGAACTGCTGACAGCTCTGTGCTGGATGCTGGAGTTTGGCTAACTGACACCACCCTCCACTTCTGTGATCTTCACTTCCATCCTGCCCTGCTTGACCTGCAATAAGCTCAAAAAAATTTTAAAAAGCATCAAAGTGTCCATTCTGTGTAACCAAAGCCCAGTGATGCTCACTGTTGTGGCCGGTGTTGCCAAGGTTGGCAGAACCCAACCCTGAGGTCTCCGGGCCACGCAGGAGAAAGCAAGGGAGTCCGCACGGTTCTTGTGACTCTCACTTCAGAGATATTGTCAGTTTCTTTAGTCCATTTAGCACTGGAGGGGACCAGGGGTCCTTACCCCAGACTGAGCTGTGCAGATCTCCTAGCATACAAAGAACTTCTAACCTTTCTGAGGGTCTAGGGGTGAGAATTTCAACAAACAAAGGTTTTGAGGGTACATAATTTGGTGCAAAACAAATGACTGTGATGATTTTAAAGGTGTGGATGGCATTTAGTTAGCTATCTCTCCCATAAAATTTTAGTTGTATATCTACCCAGACTCAAGTCAAAAATGCAATTCTAAAACTTGCCAAAGACTCAAAGGAAAGTTAATCTTAGAGTATTTCTTTGAAATGAAAATCTGAACAGTAATTTAATGAAATTTAACAGCTTTGAAAGTGGAGACAAAGACTGCAGCAGGTCCCCTGCTCCCTGGCTGGAGAATATCCAAGGGCAGAATGTGTTTATTATATGTGTGATACAATAGGAAATCTTACAGCATGACTGCATGTTATCCCTCTATTTTGATGGAAATGGGAGATAATCTCTTTATCTCATGCCTTAAGATTAATTTATCTTAAAGCTATTAGATACTTGATCAATATGTTAGGGGTTCTTGTAGATGAGGCGGTTAGATCATCTTCTGAAACGTTTCTGCTGCTGTATTTTGAAATGCTACTTGCAATCAGGCAATAAACTGAAATGCAGCGGAAGAAGCCCAACACAGCTGCCAGAATCATCTTGCGTAAGTGTTGTTTGGATAACATCATTGCCTCTCTTAGAAAGCCACCATGGCTTTCAACTTCCTTTTGTTCCAAATATAAACTTCTAAATATTTGCTACAAGGTTTGGAAAAATTCAAACCCACCTAAAATGACTATGGGTAAGAACGCTGCCTTTGTCTGATGATGAACAGATTGTTGACTTTTGCTTCTATGATTGTTACCAACCAAGTCTTCTTAATCTCTTTTTATTTACTTTTCTCTGTCTGTCTTTCTCTGTGTGTATATGTGTGCACATGCGCATGTTGCTAGAGATCAAACTCAGGCTCTTGCATTTGCCACAAGAGTGCTTATCAGGCCAAAAGATCCACGTCCTCTTTTCCACTGTAATTCTTCAATACAGCTTGCCCTCATCACAATGTCTTTTTCTCAGACAAACATGAACCAACAACAAGAAAATTTGTTTACTTCATCAAACTATTCCAAGAAATTCAAGGTAATTTTTAGGACCTCTAATATAAACATTTGTTCAGGTCTCATTACCCTAAAATATATAATCCTTGCTGAAGTGATGTTACTGGCTGATTTGCTTTCGTAAATTTTTGACACATTTCCTATCATTTAAAATATTTTACATTAACTGAAAGTAATGTTATATACTCCCTATATGTATTTTTACTTTTGGAAATTATAAAATATTGCATATTACTCATGTATTGTTGCAGTATAAATTTATACATTAGAAGAAATATTTTTCCATATATATATTTTTTGAGACAGGGTATCCTTTGTAGTTCAGGGTCCCTGAGCTCACTTTTTAGCCCAGGCTAGTGTCAAACTCACAGCAATCCTCCTGTCTCTGCTCCCCAAGTGATGGGATTACAGATGTGAGCCACCGTGCCCGGCTTTGTGATATGTGGTACTGGGGATTGAACTTGGGACCTTGAGCTTGCCAGATAGATGCTGGAACCACTGAGCTAAATCTCTGGCCCTATTCTGCCATATTATATAAACACAGTAATATTTTCACTTCAGTGCAACAGTGGGTTGTACTGGAGAGAGTAGATGCACACATATAAAGATGTTTAATTAGTACCAGCTTTGTTTAGGGCAAATAGTTATTTCACAGACAATTGACAGAACATGCTCCAGCTATTTAAAAATTATAAATGAGGTGGCTATCAGTAAACTGATAAGGGAAATTATACAAGATAGAGTGAAACAAGCAAAGTTCACTCCAGGTATGTATCTGGAGAATGACACGCTTGCCCCAAATAGAAGTGCTTGCTTCTCGGAAGCATAGTACTGTTATTTCCCTTTTTCAAATAGATTTGAAAAGAGCATCTCATTCATATGAAATAAAATATAGAAGTTGGTTTTTCTTTTCAGGCTGTAAGAGTGTAAGAGAGGATGATGACGATGGTAGGCAAAAAGCCAAGGTGGAGGTAGACAGAGGAGAAGATGAAGAAGGAAAAGTGGAGGGAGCAAGAGGATCTTAAAATGGAGAGGAAAAAGATCAAGCATAACAACAGCCTGAATAAGAACAGAAACAAGGAAGGAACGAAGGGAGGGAGGAAGATAGAGAAGGAGGGATGAAGGAAGACGAGAGGGATGGAGGGAGTCAGGCAGGCAGGAAGGGCAGAAGGAAGGAAGGAAGGAGAAAATAATCCAAATGCAAGCATAGGAAGTTGTTTTTTGCAGAATGAGTTCCGCTCAGGTTCTGCTCTCTCCAGGCAAACTACACCTGCTGCTCCGCTGGGCTGCCCTGGAATAAGAGGTCAGCGGAAATGTGGACCAATCAGAGAGGTGGATGTAATCATATTGCATATATGTGTGAAAATGTCAAGATGAAACTCATTAATTTGTATACTTTATATGTAATGATCATTAGAATAATAAAAAGGCTCTGCTGGATAAAGCAAAATTAAAGGGCAAGCAGAAATAGTAAAAGTAAAGAGAAAAATTTTTTTTATTTTTGCTATTAGTTTCTATGTGTCACATATAATAACTGCACTCATCTTGGGGGACATAACCATATTACATCCTGGTCACCTTTCCGTCCTTTCCTCCACCACGTCTCCTCCTGTTTCCCAGAACTTCTTCCTTTCTCCACAAACAAGAAAATCTGGATTCCAGGTGGCACAGAGGAGACTGTAGAGTGAGGCTTTCTACATCTTTAATAGCGCATGTGCTCTTTCCTTTGATTGTGGTGATGTCTTTAAAGATGGCTACCTGTGCTGAAAAAAATTATTAAATTAGTCATATTAGATATAAGCAGGACATTGTATATCATTCATTATTCAGTAAAGTTGTTTTAAAAATTCTTCCCCCAAATCTCCCCTTACCTTCATTAGAAGGTGTTGCAGAAGTTTTTGGCTCTGTGTGGAATAAACTGTGGGGATCAAATCTATGTTAGTCTACAACCGCCATTGTTACTATATTATATGCACAAGACAAAGAGGCAGACATATCTCTTAAGATTCTCAGTTTTCCTCAGAGTATGAGTTTGGCAAGATTTTCCACATCCTGAGTTAAATAGTGAACTCCTCTCTACTTTGAGACCACACTGGGGGAAAGGCTATGCCAATGGTGTATCTTATTCCAAACAGGTTACTTTTTCCACTCAACCACGGGTTCCCATAGAGTAAATTGTGCAATAAATCAACAGCAGGTCTTAGCCAGACACTGTAGCTCATGCCTGGGGGCACAATTACTCAGGAGGCTAAAATGGGAGGATCGGATGTTCAAGGTTATTCCACCAAGTTCAACTCAGCAAGATACTGACTCCAACTACTAGTTGCTTTTTTAAAAAAAATTGAAATGTTTATTGGTACATTATATATACATATTATGATTGAACTCAATAATGAGAGTTTGTACCAGTATATGACACAACTCAATTCTCATTTTTTCCCATAGCCCTACCCACCCTACCACTCCCACCCCTATATACATAAACATTTTTTCCTTTCTTTTTTGTTATAATCTCATTATTTTTCCCCTTCACCCCATTTTACTTTGAGTATTTTCTATTTCATAATATATAACATACAATTCTAGAACTCATTTACATCTTTATTTTCTCATAGCAGAGAAAAGATGCAATATTTACAGATCTGTGACCTATTTATTTTGCTTATGAGGATGTCCTCAAGGTATGTCCATTTAAGTATAAATGATTCAAACTTATCATTTTTATGGCAGAGTAATACTCCATTCCATAGAAGAACCGCAGCTCTTTTATCCAGTCTCCAGTTGATGGACATTTTGGTTATTTCCAAGATTTAGCAGTCACAAACTGAGCTGCTATAAACATGGGTGCACATATGTCACTGTGATATGAGTCTTTTAATTCTTTTGTGTATATACCTAGCAGAGGAATAAATAGAAGAGTCAAATGGCACCTCTAATTGTAGGTTTTTGAGGAATCTCCAAATTGATCTCCACAGGGGTTGTACGAGTCTACATTCCCACCAACAGTGGAGATGGGTTTTACCTGCCAAAGTCTATAGTGAGACCTAGCTCTTTCATCGTGTACTAAAATAAAATCAAAGTGGATTAGGGACCTAGATTTTAGGCGAAAAGGTAGCAGTTTAGCAGTTTCCTAGGACTACCAGTTAAGCAGAACTTCTGCAGAACTCTTTATGCAGAACTTCTGAGTTTCCTTATCACCAGCTCACAGGATGTTCCCTAGGCATCTTGTTAAGTTTTGTATTACTGAATCTTGCATAGGAGATTGGTAAACAAACAGTGGGATAGAAATCAGGAAGAATTGCAAGGCCTATCCCAGGAAATGCCCGCACCTACCTCTTCCATTTTTACCCATATGCACTGCTACTTTTTATTGGCTCCATAATAAAAGAGCTGTTGAAAGACAGCTTGATGGTTCAGTCTTCTGAGGCTGTTCTCCCTGCTGGAACTCATCCCTGAGTGCCTTGTTTCCTTCTGCGACCTCGGACATACATTGGACTTACACAGACACTAAATATTAAAACAGACACACTAAACCTGCTATAAAACAGGTTAAATAAAACTCTTGAAGACATTTGTTTAGGGAAATATTTCATGAACAAATCCTCCATAGCAAGAAAAATGGTAGAAAAAAAATCGATAAATGGGATCTCATCCTAGTGAGAGGTTTCTGCACAGCAAAAGAAACTACCAGCAAAGCGAAAAAGCAACCAACAATATGGGAAAGAATCTTTACCAGCTACTTCTCAGACAAAGGGTTACTATCTAGAATATATAAAGGGCTTTAAAAAAATCAATCCACCCAAATTTAAAGACCCAATTCTGAAATGAACAGACACTTTTCAGAGAAAGAAATAAAAGAGTCTAAGAAGCATATGAAGAAATGCTCAACATCACTAGTCATTTGAGAGATGCAAATGAAAACAACATTAAGATTTCATCTCTCTCCACAAAGAATGGCTGCTGTCTCAGAATTACCCAGCAACAAATGTTGGCGAGGCTGTGGAGAAGAAGGTTCTAAAAGGCTAGAATATAATCCTTTGAGTTCCAAGACAAGTGCCACCAGATAAAGCAGAAAGTTAAAATAAAATGATGTTAAACAAACCGCATTTTGGATTAGCAGTCACAGGAGGAAGACTAGGGTTGCTAGCCCTGGAATTTATGAACATTTACCACACATGGGGTAATGTTGGAACCAGAGCTCATGATGGAACTTCAAGGAGACTTTATAATTCTCAAAATAATGCAAAATGGTGACACTAAACTCAGTGAAGAAATTCCTCTCAAAATATTATCCTATAGTTTCTTGTAGAGAATAATAAAGTAAATTAGACTTATTTTTTAAAAAGAGAGAGAGAAACTGAAAAGAAATTAACCTAGTTTAAAGGCCAACATAACATTCTCACTGCTTCAGGGTTTAAACATTTAAAACACTGAGAAAATACCTTGAAAAGTAGATTTGAGACCCACACCTATGACAGAGCTCATTGAGAACCTGAAGGAGCCAGGAAAGATGTGTTTCATGACATAATCCCAGTGCCTCAGAGGCAGGAGAATCACTAATTCAAGGCTAAACATTTTAAGGTTTTTTTTTTGTTTTGTTTTTGTTTTTGAGGCAGGGTCTCGCTTTGTGGTTCAGGCTGGCCCTGAGCTCAGCCTCAAACTCACATCACAGCAATCCTCCTGCCTCTGCCTCCCGAGTGTTGGAATTACAGGTGTGAGCCACCACACCCAGCACTGTGGTATGTGGTACTGGTTGTTGCTGGGCGTGAGTCTCCACGCCCAGTATGGTATGCATTTACAGAGGATTGAACCCGGGTCCTTGTGCTTGCAAGACAGATGCTGAAACCACTGAACTAACTCCCCAGCCCAAGGCTAAACATTTTAAACAAGGCAACCTGTTCTCAGCATTGAAATTTATACAATGTTGACATCTTTTAAAGGGGACAGACCCAATTCCTCTAAAAATCATGCCTACATCTTCACCCACACCCTTGCTTCTCTGCTGGCTACTCCCCAGATTTCCCCAGCTGCTATGGTTTGAATATAATTTGTTCCTCTTACTCTCAGACTGGAGTTTAATCTATACTGTGAGCTAGTTGACTATTGTTCTTGCAAGCAGAGCCTTTGGGAGGTGATTCAAATTAGGTAAGAATTTAACAGAAGAACCTGTTGTCTGGATCACAAGGACTTTGTAAAAAGTGAGAGAGAGATCAGAGAAATAGATACCTCCAATCTCCTGCCAGGAGATGCCCTGAGACTTTACCACCAAGAAGGCAGTCAGCAGTCTCTGAGCCTTGGGCCTCCAGAACCACAAACTAAAATGAATCTATTTTCTTTTAAATATGCCCCATCTAGGGCCGGGAATTTAACTCAGTGGTTCCGGCACCTGCCTTGCAAGCTCAAGAGCCCAGGTTCAATCCCCAGTAACCACATACAATGATGCCAGGTGTGAAGACTCAGATCCACCAGCAACAGTACCACATTCCACAGTGCCAGGTGTGGTAGTTCTCACCTGTAATCCCAGAACTCAGGAGGCAGAGGCAAGAGGATTTCTGTGAGATTGAAGCTGAGCTCAAAGCCAGCCTGAACTACAAAGTGAGACCCTGTCTCAACAACAACAAAAACTATGCCCCTTCTATATGTGATTAGCAACAGAGAATGAGCTAAAGGACAGTGTATTCTCTCTCACAGGGTCCACGGTATCACTGTTATGCTGAGCAGGACATTTGAATCTCTCCATCACATCTGGGCTAATGGAAACAAACAAAAAAAAAAAAAAAAAAAAACCCACGAGTCAATGTTTTTAAAAATGTACAAGATCTGGTAAAGGTTTCCAGATCAAGATTGTCCCAGCAGAAGGTTTGAGCATCAAAAAGAAGATGACCACTATGAAGGGTCCACTCACTCATGAGTCAGAGCCCTCTCTTAAAATGTCTTGTTCTTTTTTTTTTAACCGAAGGAAAAAATGAATACCAAAATCCATCTCAGAGTGGCCCTATCATCTTGTGAAGACACCAAGATTTTGACTGAACTGAAGACCTCCAGTGGTGCAGAAGTAAGCACAGCCTGGAATCAAATCCTAGATGTAGAGGAAGAATGGGTGGTCCAAGTTGCTGAGCATTCTTTTTACCAGTCAAACTCATGGTGTACACTTGGAAAAATTGCCTGTCTGCTAAAGCAGACACAAGTGAGAAAAATATTCTCAAGCATTCACCTCATATTGCAGCAACTGAAGCTCGCAGAAGCACCGACAGATGAACAGCATTGATAGAATGAAATCTAACACTAGAACAGGACATAGACCGAGAGTCCCGCAAAGCAATAGCATCTGGCCAGGGACATGCAGCAACCTTGCGGAGCTCTGAGAAATCTAGGGTTTAGCAGGAGGAGAGGAAAACAAAGTAGAGGAATCCATGGGCAGAGATCCATGTCAGGGCACACCTCTGCTCTGTGGCCTGTATCTATTGCAATTTTTTTAGTCCCCCTCTCCCTCTAAAGTGGACTACGCTAGACACTGGCATGCATGAGACTTTCATGACAACATCCTGTTCTATTGGACTAATGTGGTTGGTCATGTTCAAAGCAAAGGAAAAAAAAATTCACTCTCTTCTCTTTTTAAAAGCAATCTCTATGAATGTGTGTGGGAATTTAAGAAAAAAGTAAGTGCAGAAATGTAAATGGAAAAATCCAAAGCATATGTAAGTATCTAAAACATCAGTATATTTTAAAAATAATCTATCCTTTATTGTGAAATCGAAAGAAAATGCTCAAAGGGAACAGTGAACTGGAAGGGTTCGGGGGATAGAAGGGAAGGAAAAAATTGGATAGTAAAAAGGAAAAACTAAAAAATGAAGCTTATGTTTATAAGAAAAGTGAGAGATTGAAGGGCAAGGGCAGGGAACTAAGAAAAATAAGAATTTTGATATATCTTGTACATATATAAATTTTCAATGAGAAATGTGATCTCAATGTGTTCCTAAAATGTACCAATAAACTCAATTTACTAAAAATTAAAATACCCTTCTGAGGTATGTGAGCTTATTGATTTTCAAAAGAATATTTGCTAGGGCTGGGGATTTAGCTCAGTGGAACCACCCTTGCCTGGTAAGCACAAAATCCTGAGTTCAATCCTGGGTACTAAAAAAAACAAAACAAAAACAAAAAAACATAAGGAATATTTACTGGATGATGCGAAATAATTTTTCTTTAATCAGTTTTCTATTTTTAACAATTTGAACGCTAGACACTTGTGGTAGCAAGTTATTTATTGGCAGTCTAGTGGTGTATAAAGAAATTTCATAGAATTTACCTATTGTGTAATGTGAGTAAATTAAAATGTAACCTTCCTTTCCTGTTGAATACTTTGAAATATGAAACTTTAGTGGATAGTTGGGTCCAAGTCAAATACCTATGTTATAAAAAGAAACTTCATTGTTTCCTGGTACTGCAAAAGAAAAGAAAAGAAGAAAGAGAGAGAGAGAGAGAGAGAGAGAGAGAGAGAGATAGAGAGAGAAACTTCAAAGACACCCAAGAAAACGTCATAGTAGAAGGAGAAAAGAGATATAGGATATAAATTTATTCAAGCGATGCTCCCAGCAGTTCTGGATAACAAAAGGAACATTGTCTCCTAGAAGATAAACTCTCTTCACTTTTAGCCCACATGGCTAATATTCTATGCTTTACAGATTTTTAGAATCTTTGCTTTGTCAATGTCTTTTACTGTTCCCTATCTTTCCTCTCTTTCTTCTCTCTTCTCTTCTTCCTTTCCTTATTTTCAATTTTATCAATTCAAATGAGTCCAGTATTCCTATAAGGACATTTAATAAACTTTAATACATTTCAGTTTTGCTAAAATGTATTTAGTCTTATTACACATATTGTCTAATCTTATAGATAATTGAATGCGTTATAAGAATTCAAAATTTCAGTGCTATGTGTTATATAACAGCATACATTATTCACTATAATAACAAGCAGTTTAATTTTAAGTGTACAAATATAAATGTATTTAAGTCACTAAAGAGCTGCTACTTGAGCTAGACTATTTCAGGCGTCAAAATAAAACAGTTTTCCAACACTTCCAATAATTACTCAAAATCATCATTTATTTTGCTGCATGTTTAGACAATTACTCCTTACAGAGTCTTTGGTCCTTCCTGGAGTTTGCAATTTATTTTCTTCTTTTAATTGTCAAAAGAAACATATGTCTTCACATTATTATTAAAATCATCGGTGATACAGTCATATTATTTGGTAGAAGACATTCTTTGGATATGTTCTTTTCACGTCAGTAACTTCCATTCATTTGGATAGACGGTCAATTGCTGAACTATTATTTCTTTCCCTTGGATTTCTGGGATAAGCCAGTTGTTGTGTTTTTTTCCTATATATTCTCTTTTTCATTTTCTTTTGTGTTGCTACATGTAAGCCTCAAATAATCTTCCCAGTCCAAAGCCTATATAGTACTAAGCTTTCTAAGTCACTACATGTAAAATATCTTGACCTTGTCACTTGATTAGTAGTTTAGTTTTACTTCCTGGCCATATTCTTTAACAAAAAAGAAAACATGCAAGCTGTGCAAATCTCTAATCAAGTTACACTCTGATAGAGATGACTTGTAAGAACCTAAACCCAGGTGGCAGCTAAATAATTACCCCTGGGAGGTATATATGTCCTATTCCCTGGAGGCTGTGAATATGCTAACATATATGCAGAAGAGAACTTTTACTTGTCCTTAATTAAAGTTATAAACCTTTGAGATAGAAAGATTATCCTAAACTACTTAAAGATAGAATCATAAAAGTAGGGAACTTTCCCTGGAGGAGTAACAAGGAGAAGCAAGAGAAAATAGGTGAGAACTAAATCTGCCTTTGTTGATTTGATGATAGAAAAAGACAAATAAAAATTGTAGGCGGGCATCAAGGGTGACTGTCAATGGACAGCCAGCAAGAAGACAGGACCTCAGCACACAAGGCTCTAAATTCTGAGGAAAACTAAATTAGCTTGTGTTGTGTCTTGTGCCTAGATGTCTCTCGAAGCTTCATAGGGCCAGAGAAAGGGCCTTTCAGGGGTAACTGAATCTAGGATGAGGTATTAGGATTAAGGATGCCTGCTGTGGAGTGAGTGCTACCCACCCTGAGTGGACAGCTTGGGTAGGGCAGGAGGGACAGAAAGAGTCAATGCTGGGTGCTGGCTGCTTCTTGCTACTTTGCTGCCATGTGACCCTTGGCCACGCCACCCTGCCTTGGAACCAGCCAACTACAGACTGTGAGCTAAATAAACCTTTCCTCTTTCACTTGAAATGTCAAATATTTTATCTCAACCACAGGAAAAGACAGCTCCGAAGTAAATCCTTTCTTAGAGACTCTAGATAAAGTCCCTGCTAGTTTATACATTGTGATACAAACCAAAAGCATGAAGACAAAGTCAGAACCCACCCAGACTATTGACTCAGAATTGTGAGGTGATAAATGCATGTTGTTTTATCTCATTAAATGTAAAATAACTTGTTATATCAGCAGTTGAAAAAAAAAAGACACAAAGCTTTTATCAGAAGATTCTTTGGAACATTTACAACAACAAGAAATAGAAAACACGATGGTCAGGAAAATGCAAAATAGTTTTGAAGAAAATAGAACACATTTCTGTGTAAGCATGTGTGGCAAATTGTTTCTTTGGAAGGAGACTAGCAAATAACAGGTTTATTTTATAACCACCAGGCAGAACAGTACAGAACAACATAGCCTTGGTCAGTGGGAGGAACTGAATTCTAATACAATCTGAACAGAGGTCTTGTTGAACTCGACACTGAGTTCTGAAGTTGGATGGCTCTTCAAAATTATTCTGAGACACTGCTGAGGGTTCAGATGGAGTACCTGTACTACAATGGAGTTGCTGGGATGAACAATAGGCCCCGAAGCCCTTGATTGCAAGGTATGCCGGTGATCCTTGAGGAAGAACACTGGACATTGCTGCAAGAACACACTATAAATCTCCCTTCAGGACTTCACAAGGGGACAGATAGAAAACACTATAGTATCTGTACTACAATGGAGTTGGTGGGATGCAGTAAAGGCTGTGACCTTGAGCAAGGCTACTTTCTGCAGCTGAAGCAATATCTTTCAGGACGCTTTTTTTTTTTTTTTTTTTTTCAGGACTTGCAGCACAAAAAAAAGTACAGCTCTTATTCTGGAAAGGGAAGAGAATATCATATCATACCATCTACTGCATAGCTGTTATTACCAAATCACCTACAGTTTATATTGAAACATAACATATTGTGTTTTACATGCAAGAGGTTAATTGATAAAACAAGACCCATGATCTGTTCATGCATAAAGTCACTCACAGATTTTTTTAAAAAAACTAATTGCTAAAATATATAGGTACTAGAACATAACTACATTGTAGAAATTTTGCTACATGGTTTTTAATGCTTTGTAAGATACTTATCTTTTTAAATTTAATTTTTTTTTATATCCAAGCATGGAGTTTGTCATGGTGAACTTATTCTCCACAGCAATAAGAGTATGTGTGCTAACTTTGTTTTCTGTCAACTAGGTTGAGGCATTCCATAATGATTTTCAGATCTTTTAGATCATTACTCTTTGTGTTATTTTATCAATTTCTAAAAGAAGATTAAAGTATCTCGGTGGATTTATGACTATTATCTTGTCTGTTTATTTCTTTAGTTCCATCAACTTTTGCTTTGAGTCTGTCTTGTGCATGGATCAGCCAAGGATTTAGATAAATTCTGCACACACAATTTGGAGACACTTCTGGTAGCTGTCTTTTTCCCAGTACAGTGTTCTCTGATAATTGCTCTGAACTCTGTCCCCTGGCTTGCTTCTCAAACATGTACAGTTTTGAGTTTCGTAGGGAACATTTTCTACCTTTCCCTTTGTGAAGTCTTGAAGGGAGATTTTATAGTGTGTTCTTGCAGCAGTGTCCAGGGTTCTTCTTCAAGGATCGCTGCCATTCCTTGCAGTCAAGGGCTTCAGGGCCTGTTTTTTGTGGATTTTTGACAATTAAGTGATTCCACACAACCTCTACTATCCTGGGAATATATCATTCCATAGAAGTTAGAGAGAATACTTTGTTGTTGACATCTCTTCTAGTCATACCTAGTCTAGAAAAAACAAAGTCACAGAGATTTACAAATATGCAGGTATTTCTCTGATTAGGTACACCTCTCATTAGTTAACTAATGAGGGATGTCTGGTCCGGGGTTGAATCTAGTGCTTCCTGTATACCAGACAGATATTCTACCATTGAGTTACATCCCCAGTCCATTTTTTATTTTATTCTGAAATAAAGTCTTACTAAACTGTCCAAGCTGGTGTGAAATTTGAAATTTATCTTTCTCCTTCAGCCTCCCAAATAGCAAGGATTGCTACCATGTGCAAACATGACTATTAACAGGGTCAAATAAGGTAGTGCCCCTTGGGTTTCTTGTGGAACTTGATGTGAGCATATTGATTGCACGTGATAAATCCAACTTTCCTGTCTCCTTAAATATTCTGAGGTACTCCTCCACCTCATATCAAAAGAGCTAAAGTCTCAATATCATCAAATGCCACCCATTAATCCCAAGGACAGTCACCTAGCCATGGATACTATCAGAGCAATGGTTTTTGAAGAATTTTTTTATTCTACAACTTGGGGATAGAAGTTACCGTTACCTTTCCCATTACCTGGTAAGTAAAAAGTAGGTATTCTGTTAAATATCCTGTGATACACAAAACAGACCTTCTCAACTCTAGCTAGTGCAGAGTGTTAATAATACTGAGAATGAGAAAACACCCTAGAGAATGCTGAGTTTTAATCCTAGTTGCAGGCTTAATGGGAACAATAGAATAGGTGTGGTCAATAGTCAAGAGGGTAAGAACCCTCTTGTAAAGTGACTAAGTGTGATCTCACACTATTTTTTCAAGCTGAAAACAACTAGTCTTCTCTAACACTGGAGGACAGGCTGCTTTCCGCGAGAAGGCATTTCAGAACAGCGTCTGGGTTCAAGACTATCAGTTTCATTTGGTTTGATTAGATGTTGCCATTGAAAGTTTTAGGACTCCTTTCTTTTCAATCGATGCTCTCTCATGTAAAAAAGGTAGATTTAACCATCATTCCCATTTATCAATCTACACAATTAAATTTCATCTCTGATTTTCACCAGCCTTGGTCACATGATTAGAACAAATAATATATATTTTAGAAATGCTAATGAAGTTTTCCAGTTAGCACGCTGTGGTTTGAGTTGAGCCATCACGGGCTCGGGATGGTCCTTTTTATGTTTCAACTTGTATTTGAACCATTACTGGATATAATATTGTTACACAGGCAAATGCAGAGGCCACTTGCACTTCACACTAAGTTTTTCAGCGCTGTGACAAAACACATGAAAAAAGCAACTTGCAAGGATGGAAGCTTTATTGTAGCTCCTACTTGCAGCAATGTCAAACCATAATCAGTGGGCCAGGTGCCTGGTTCTGAGATGTCACCGTACATCATGGGGGGAGTGCCAGGCAGAGGACACCTATTCATTCATGGTGGTTGGGGAAAAGGGGAAAAAGAAAGTGCCATGGCCCCAGTAGCCATGAAGGGCCCCATGGCCTTGAACGGCATAGCCCCAGTGACCTGATTTCCTCCAACGTGGTCCCATGACCTAGCAATTTTACCTCCCATTAGTCCATGCCTGGCAAGCACAGTGCCACATGGGCTTGGGGGCCATTCAGATCCAAACTATAGCAGTTCCTAAGGCTTTCCTTACAGCTGGTACTTTATCTCACTCGGTCACGGTTAAGAGCTTAACTGTGATGCTGAGGGCCAGTGTCCTCTATTTCTTGTCAGTGGGCAGCTTGGCACCAGGTTTAAGGCAGAGCTAATCACTCCAAGCATCTCATCCCAAGGGATCTACTTAGTGCCACCCAACCACTTTGGGTAAAAAATGTAAATATAGCCTGGATTCCATGTGAAGATAGAAATGTTACAATCATTTAAACAGAAATTCAGTATGAATAATTATTACCATGCTATGATCAAGGAGTAATTATGAATTTAAGAGAATGCCATGTGCCCCTGGAGCAGCTAAAGGGCATGCATGGGGTGGGGCTCCACATTTAATGCCTCCAGACTTCACTGGGGAAAGCAGAGTAGTTCTTGGGTTTTTCCAAAGCCACAGCTGACCTACAGGTATGAGGTAAGAAGAGATCAGCTGTGTGGGGACAAAGCAGAGTCACTGACCGAATATGAGAACATCAGAGTAAAATGGGGGTCCCATGTGCACTCAGCTGAGAACAATGTGTTGCTAGGGCTGGGGGATATAATTTCTCAGCTCTGGTGGGCAAGGGCTGAGGTGCTGCATAACAGGGACACATGGACGAGACAGAGTTGGATGGCCCCTGCCTACACTGATCATGCAGCCCCCAGTGCCTTGGGTAGGATCCTCTTCCTCCAGAAATGCTCATCGAGGGCCCTCTGCTGAGAAAGTCTGACATCGTGTGAACTGTTCAGGACAAAGGCTGGAAGGAATTCTGTCCATTGATTAGAACAGGTACTGAAGTGTAAATTTTTAACTGAGAGGCAGTGAATTGATGCCAGGTTTATCTCCTTTTCTTCACTATCTGTTCTTGAAAATTCATTTATTGAACCAATCCTGTCATGAGAAATTATCATGTCTTAGGAACTTTTCAGTGCTGGATATGACACAGTGATTGAAGCAAAGCCTTCCTGACACTAATTCCTATTCAAGAAGATAATATGAAACAAACCATCAATAATATATTTTCAAATTATTATATCTAGTGAGAAAAACACATAAAATACTATACCTGTGAAGATTTTCTTTTTAAAGAAAAGCAAGCAGAATAAGGACCTAAAATATGACCTGAGACATCTGGGTATTTTAGGTAAGATAACTACCAAAGCCTTGCTGAAGAAGAAAATTTTAAGAAGAACCTACCACTGACACTAGAACTTGGCAACTGGCAATCCTCCAGTTATTATTATTATTATTATTATTATTATTATTTTATTATTTTATTTTTTTTTTTAGGTTTTTGAGACAGGTCTCGCTTTGTGGTTTAGGCTGGCCCTGAGCTCAGCCTACAACTCACATCACAATCCTCCTGCCTCTGCCTCCCAAGTTCTGGGATTACAGGCGTGAGCCACCACGCCCGGCACTGTGGTATGTGGTACTGGTTGCTGCTGGGTGTGGGTCTCCACACCCAGTACTGTTATGTGGTTACCGGGGAATCAAACCCGGGCCCTTGCGCTTGCAAGACAGGCGCCAGAACCACTGAGCTAACTCCCCGGCCTAATCCTCCAGTTATTGATCAAACATCAGAGCTGAATCATTTGCCTTTACAAAAATATCTCCTAACTCACTATATATCTGTAGATCAAGCTAACCGAAGCCCATACTCCATAGAAAATATGCAATTATTACAACAGACATAAAGAACAAAATTTATATCTTTGTTAGGGCTGTATACTTCCAGAGAAACTGTATGCCAGAATTATAGGAGACTATCAAATTCTGGGCACCATATTTAAATTTAGTAATTATTTTTAATTTACTTCCTGTTAAGTATTGGCTAAGTGTGGTCAAACTTGAGGTATACAATTGCTTGAATTCTCCATAGGTGTGACATTGGGCTGTGTACCTTGGAAGAAAAAGGAACTGATGCTTAGTCAGTGTGAACTATTCCAGGTCCTTGAAGACAGATTGTTTACTTGTTATATCTTGTATAATAGAAAGTTTTAAAATTTTGCAGGTGAGAAAATTTTGTGTGCTGCAATAGAATTATTATTCCCCATTTTGCTTCCTTGTGTTGACATGACACAAAAGATGAGAGAACTGTCTTGCTTTAACGAGTCACAACGCTGACCTAGGTATACATAACACAATTCTTCTCCTTCTCTTCCTCTCAGATGTTCTCTGTATATTCCTGTCTATGTGTCACTTAGAGTGCAGCCTCATCTGACCACAGACAGTATACTATATAAATAGAAACCATACACAGTTGGAACCAGTCCCTCAATGCCATGCTTTAAGTTAAGTTTGCAGGATTGTATGTCTTTTGCACTGAGCTATTTTCCCCTGATAATCATTACCAACAAAATGTTTTAATTTCCATCTGGCATTTGTTTTATTTACGTGATTGGTACTAAAATCTGACAAGTAAAAGTTGAGTCTTTGCTGTTCTTCCTCAAAGACACAAATACAAGATAGTATGAGATTAAATATCTTACCCAAGATCATGTAAGTTAGCAGTATATCCAATTTTTGCTCTGCCGTGAGTGTCCAAGTAAGTATTGCACATAATAACTTTGTCCTTGGAGATGATACAGGGAATACAAATGTATAATCAAATAAATCTAGGAATCACTATGTTGTTGTTTTAGAAAAGTCAGTGTGTCTTGAATACAGTAAGAAATACACAACTTGAAGGAAGAAAATTTTTATTTAAATTAATTCATTCAACCAACTAATATGTATTGAATTCTCCCCAACTCCAGGGCTTTGTAAGCAAAAGAATGAACATATGAAACTACTCATTCAAGAAAACCTCACTTGTTCAGTGCATTTACAGAAGACAAATATGTCTGAATTGTAGTGGTGATGGAAAAAGTCAGAGATGGGCTGAAGATGTTGACAGAGGCCAGATCATTCAGGAAATCACAATTTTAAAAATAGAATTGGAATTTGACTCCAAGTAGAAGCTGGAAACACTGGAAGAATTGTACAAACCTTAAACTTAGTTAGCCACAATCATTTTTATCTATCCTCAGCTGCACATCCTGACACTGAAGGTAAGAACTGATCAGGACGAAGAGGATCTCCTCAGAGGTAATATCATTTCACGGTTACTTTAAACCCAGCATCCACCACAGGCCCTTCCCCTTCTAACTCCTCAAGAAAAGGTTAATTGTATGGACTAAAGTCAAGAGAAAATATAAAATGATTACTCCTTATAGGTGTTCCAAAAATCACTAACATTGACATTTTTAAAATTTATGCTCATGGAAGACATGACTCCTCAAATATCCACAGTGGTGATAAAAGACAAAGAATACTCAGCTCATAAGCTGCAAGAAGGTGTCATTAGGAACAATAAGTGGAAGTGACTGACCAGAGAAGTCAATGGCATAAAATGAACATGACATGAGATAGAAGTTTCTCATCATTTGAACCAGGTAGAAAGCAATTAAGGAAATATTACAAGAAGGATTTACTTACCAATTGAAAATAAGACAATATATTTTGAAAGTCTCTTTCAACTATTAGATTTTAAGGTTCACTTTAGAAAGAATGCAGAGAGTAGATGAAGAACCAGGTATGCCTGGGTAATTACTTCTTTTGAACATATACTAACATTTATGTAAGACAGAATGAAAAGAAATGTTTAACACACCATGATGAAAAAAACCTTCAGTTGAAGAGGCCAGGATAAAGATATTCTACTTCAAAGTCTGACAAAATATAAAGCAAGTAAACAAAAACAATAAAAACTATTTGAAAATTCATGAGCAACAAAATCTCTAAAATTTCTAAAATTTTAAGGCTGAACTTATAAAATATGTCAGAAAAATTAAAGGAGGATTCCAAGAGTCTATAAATGTCTTTTGATTTCATGTCGATCAAGAGATATTCCATCAACAAACCTTTACTTAGAAATACTAATTCTGGAGCTGGAGGAAGCCAAGGAAAGTGAGTCAAGGGAATAAATTCAGAGAAAACAGAATCTGAGAAAATAAAATCAGAATATAAACTCCTGGAAAATACATATCTGGTCCAATACACAAGAAAATGTTAATAGTAGAAACATTTAGGGAGAGAAATTAGGTTTGTGGAAGAGACAGCCCTATTTTAAAGTTTGCACTCCTCTCTATTCTTTATTTTTTTATAAAGGTGCATGCATTTCATATTTTCCAAATAATTTTAGAAGGATGAAACTGAAGACAGGATATACATGCTGGATGTATAGGGAATGTTTCCAAGAAACCATGTGCTTACAGTGACTTTACATTTGAGTAAATAAACAAATTAAGAGTTCTCTAAGGGGAACACCAAGGATAGCCAATATAAAATGTATTCTCCTTCTAGATTCTAAAATCTTGTTTTAAACATGCACACACACAGATACAGACAAGTTCTATGAAACCTGAGGTTTTAATCTAATCAGACTCATATCATATCTATAGAATATCTGGCAGCTCTTAAAAATGCCACATATTTAGTAATAAAGAGCGTTGCTATCCTGTTAACAAAACGCTAAGCATATATACACGTTTAGTTCCAGCCTGAGCAGTAGTTGAGAATCAAGCAGCTTCTCAACTCCAAGTCTAGGTGCACTGCCTTTGAGTGGTTCCTGAAGAGAGAGATCTAAATGGAAAAAATATATGCATATATGAGCAAGTGGGTGGACGCCTTTTACACATTCTGAGGTTCAGATGGATTTCAGCTGAAAAGCACATTTTATATTAAGCTACATACATTATTTTGAAAATACTATTGTGAATGCAAAGTCATATTTTAAAAGGAAATTTACTTTTAATGTCATTTACAGGAAATGACCTGGAGCTTTGCCAGTGTAATTCCATTGGACTTTCTTTTTAAGAAATCTACATTCCGCCCTAAGCATCTGTAGGCTACAGAATATTATCAGACAACTAATACATCCCAATCAGACTGAATTTATTTATAGACAACGTTCTTTTTGCAATGTTAGATGCCTCATTAACTTGATTCAGCTTGTGCATAGCAAAAATATTCCCTCCCTCTTCAGATTTTTGATAGAGTGAATTATAATTTCTTGTCTCACTCATTGTAAACCTTTAGTTGGGAGGATATTTCAGAAATGTGTAGTGCCACTTATGTGAATTGTGGATGACTTTTCTGCATTAATTATGTCTTCTATTTTTTTTTTCCTTTGGGAGGAAAATAAAGTGGAATAGTGGCCATTCTTACTTTTACTTTACATTAAAAATAAGTTAAAATTTAGTTTTAGCATAAATATACACCCTAAGAGAAATAAAATGTGAATACTCATTTGAGCATATTCCATTATTTTCAAGTCAGCAGCATATGGATGAGCATATGAAGTCTAAATAATTTTGCTTATTTTTACATATGTTCACCTTAGAACAAAGCTATGGAGACATCATAAAAGATGATCCATATAGCACCTATGCATCAACCACATCTTTAACTTAAAAATTTCCTTTTAAATATTCCTATGGGAGTGAATGCTCTTTTATTTAGTTCGCACTTCTGTAAGTGTGAAGGAGAAAGGAATTTTCTTTCCAAAAGGAAGATCTTCCATTACAATCATCTCAGATCTATTATTTCTTAATTTTGGTTTAACAGGTTAAATTAAGCTGAAGAAAAATATGATAATCTAAAATGCTAGCTTCCTTTTCTCTTAATTTTTTTGTTTGCTATTGTGATTTTGGTATGGGGGACTGAACTCAGGAACTTGTGCTAGCCAGGTAGGTGTGGGGCTACCAAGCTACATCCTTAGCCCTTTCTCTTAAATTTACCATTGTATTTTTCAGAATAATTTACACAGAAAAAATGAGAGTAATAAATTGCTGTACAGCAGCCATAAATTATACTGGAAATTCTTCCCACACATTATTTTTTTCATTTTTAAATCTTTATTGGTACATTAAATATACACATCATAATTGTACTCCATAATGGGGATTTGTACCAGTATAAGACACAACTTAATTCTCATTTTTTTCCATAGCCCTACCCACCCTACCATCATTTTTAACAAAACTGTCCTTTGTGTAAAGAAAAAGTGAAATTTTTTCTTAAATGGTAGGTCACAATGTTTCAAATATACTTATTATTTTATTAGCCTATTATATGTAGCTAACTAAGTGAAACAAAAAATATCCAGTATGTATTGTTTTTAATTGTCTATGAACTATAAAGAATATGTTTATCTTATTTAGTCAAAGTTGATCGTATAACCCCCCCAAAAAAAAAGTTTCATAGCTGAATCTTAAAACTTGAAATGCTTAGCAGAACTGTGAACACCTTATATTTTAAGATTTCTGTTGCTAGTAAAGAAAATGTAGAAAATTTTTCTATTCTGCAAGGCAGGCTTTTTTATCCATATATATTCTAAGAAAACATGTTCAGAAAAAAAGAAGTAAAAGGACATCTGTAAATATCAAAATCTATGTTATTGGAAATGATAAAAATACAAAAAAAATGTTTTTACAATCACCTCTATTCAGATTTTTGTCATCAAATACTATAACATTAACATGAAATCTTCTGAATTGTAAGTGTCCTGCATGCATACTGTTTGATAAAAATTCTGATTCTCACAACAGACTGACAGTTTATAAGGTAGCATGACCTGTGTGCATATTATTTTCTTTGCAACGAGGAAAACACAGAGAACTGAAGAGACTAAAAATTAAGATAGAGTTCCTAAAATTATAAAGTTGTCCTGATATATGCCAGACAGCATAGAGCATGATTTAAACCTACGTGGCTGGCCCGCTGATGAGCTGTCTGAGAATGTATATGAAAACTTACTTGTAAGCTAATTTCTTGACCTTAGAGCAACTTCAAGTTCACCTGATCATCAGACACAGAGGCTTCAGGGTGCATATGACATATCCAGACTAACGACCATCCTGTATGCTAATCACAGTTGAAGTCAGCTGTGGGAGGCTGCCGCCCTTGAATGGTTTATAATCAGCTTGAGACATGAAACTGACTCACTTCTGGAAGTGTGGGGGCTGTTCTTTCACTCTTTTCAGCACATGAATGCCACCATAAAATGAGATTAAATGCTCTAGGGCGCTCCCCTCCTGCTTTCCTCCCCTGTTGGTTAACTTTTCATGGTATGTGGGCACATACTGTATGTTTTCTCAGCTGCAAGTGATCTCACCCACTCTCTGACACTGAGCAACCTGCTTTGCTATACATCTAAACTGGGATGTATATTTCTATCATGTTATACTTTCATCACATTAAAGAAATGAACACATCAAATACAAATAAATACAATACACTAGAGTTGAAGCAGTGAAGTTAAATCTGTCTTCGTGCTCCAATCTGTTCAATACTATCTCTTGGCAGATTGTGGTGTCCTTCCCTGTTGTATTAAGGTAACTGTAAACTCATCCTCTAAAATACCATTATTAGAGAATCACATGGAAGTTATAGACTTTCTTTCTGAAGCTTCCAAATTTTAAGCTATTAGTGTTTTATCTCTTTTTTGAAAAAGTGTTCTTGGTGTCTAAATTATGGACATGTATTCTCCAAAATCTCATAGAGATTTACCTTTATTGAATTATTGTCCTCCTAGATTTGGAAAGTTTTGTAAAAATCTGCGTACTTTATTTTGTATCTCTCCTGCTTCCCTGGGCTAGATTCCTTGTCCCTCTCGATAAACCAGCCCTTGTGTGCTCTCGATTTCTAAGCAGTCATTCAGCTCTCACATTCCCACATACGGCTCCACCACCGCCACCTTTGCCACTCATCTTCATGTGTAAGTGATAGTGCAAACCATTGCAAACCTCGGTATGTGATCTGTGAACCCATAATTATAATCACGTGCCATTGGCTTTCAGCGTCCAGGTACACTCAAGCTATGCGTTCCACTCAGTGGGAAAGTTATGAATTTTAACTATAGAAAGGCATTAAATCATGACACTAAAAGGCAACAATAAATCAACAAACTGATTCTTTTTTTTTTTTTTTTTTTTAGGTTTTTTGAGACAGGGTCTCGCTTTGTGGTTCAGGCTGGCCCTCAGCTCAGCCTCAAACTCACATCACAATCCTCCTGCCTCTGCCTCCTGAGAGCTGGAATGACAGGCGTGAGCCACCACGCTCGGCACTGTGGTATGTGGTACTGGTTGCTGCTGGGTGTGAGTCTCCACACCCAGTATTGTTATGTGGTTACCGGGGAAACAACAAACTGATTCTTAACTTTTGTTAGTAGCACAGCCCAGAACTCAGGATTTGTATGTCTTTTCTTAAAAGTTGAATCAAAATAAAAACCCCAGGCTAAAATCCTTCAGAACCTTAATTTGGACCAACCTGGAAAGCAGCTAAGGTACAGCTTCAAACAAATTAAAGATATTGCCAAAACTGTTGGATAAAGAAAAAACTAAAAACCAAAGGAGAAGAATCTCAGAGAAAAAGCATAGCTACATCAAATATAAAAGTTCCACGAAAATATATACTTCCCAAAGGGGAAAGGCATACATTGAAATAAAAAAGTACAATGTTGAATTATTTTCTGTAGTTATATGAACTCGGGATGGCCCCAGCATTTACTACTGTACCCTGTCTGCTTCCAAGAACAGGGGACACAGGGATGTACAAAGATTAAAGATTCACACATGTCCCACAAATATCTTTCTGTGATTTTTAAGAAGAAAGAAGTATAAAAAAGACTATGTGTTTAAAATCTACCAACCATACAATTCAATTCTGGGTGTTCTCCGGGAGAAAAATCTCTTGTGAATATTTTGTAAAGGAAAACCCTTTTGATGTTGGATAATAAGAACAAAGCACAAATAGTGAAAGGAGGAAAAGCAAATTAAGGCAACAAAAGGAAAAAACCTTCATCAGGACATGGTTTTAACACAGTGAAAATAAGATCATAGAGGAATATTTCAGTAAGAAAAGTAGAGTACTTGGTAAAGCGAACTCCTTTGTGAAGGAAGATAGTAGAAATTCGGGAATCAAATAATAGATGGTTAAAGAATGGAAGAACGTGAATGTGAGCCGGCAAGATTTGGGAAAGAATTATAAGAAAAAAATGTCACTGATTGGGACAGAATTAAGATGAGTGAAGACACTTGCACCATTATATTGGGATAAGTGGAGTCAGCCTTAGCTACCTACCAACAGCAGCTAGAAAAAATGGAAGGTGTGGAAAGAGAGTATTTTCATCCATTTTGCAATTGACCATGATCCACGAAGGAGAGCAGGTAGGCGGGCCTCGTATTCCAAGTGGATATCTGCGTAGAAGTTTCAGGACCACCTTAGGACAACCAGGTGGGTCCCAAGCAGAGAGTGAGGTCAGCGCAGTTTGGTGTGTGTTGGCTGGAACGTGGAGAGGAAGAGCACAAAAGGCCGGGGACCCAAATAAATATGTGACAATGCTGTACGGTCATCCCTGAGTCAGCTGCTCAACACTGCATCACACACCCGTAGTGTGAGGCAAAAACTCAGGCAACTGCGCACCAGACTATCTCCGGGACGCCACACAGCTGAGGGACGTTCGAGCTTCTAGCAGACCGAGCTCCTCACAGAAAAGCGAGCGAGTTGCATAGCAACATCAAGAAAGTGAAACTATGTCTAAAGTGAAGACTGTATTTGAAACTCACTCTGCCAAACCCTGAAAGAAAGATTTGAACGGACAAATGGAACTTAAGTGACCTAACTATCCGCCATAACAAAATCCAACACATTTTGAAAAAGATTAAAAAAAAAAAATTAGAAGCATAGAATTCATCATGTCATTTATTCAATCTGATATGATTATACATATGAGGAAGTGAGAAAATTCAGTGCACAGCCAAAAGAAAAATCAGTCAATACAAACGAACAATAAATGACAGATGAATAAATTGACCAATCCTAAAAGTTTCTCAAAGTTATAAAAATGCCCATAAATTCAAGAAGAAACATGAAATGGTGAGGGCAAATATGAAATATATAACAAAAAGAATAGAACTGCAGAAGAAATAAACATAATATATGAAAAGACAAATTGAACATTTAACAGTGAGTGAGATGTCACAGAAAAGCTAACAACAAACTTGGAAACACAGTAATAGAAATGTTCTAAACTGCAGTTCAGGGAGGGAAAGAAATCTAAACAAGCATAAATAAAACAGTTCCAGTGACTTATGGAACAAAATTACTATAATGCAAAGAATTAGTAGAGTTTGAGAAAGAAAGCACTTGTGGTAGAAAAAAATCACTGTAAGAAGTAATAGTTAAATTTTTTGTTAATTTAAAAATAAATCTAAAGGATTAAGATGAATTCCAGTAGGATAAATACAAAAGAATACATACCAAAACACATTATAACATTTTTATTGCTTTTTAGTTTTCTTTCAATTTTTTTATTTGTTTGCTTTTTGTTTGTTTATTTGCTTGCTATTTTTGTTTCAAACACTCATACATGCTAGGTAAATGCTCCAGCCCTGTGCCATACACCTAGCCCTACATTCAAGGTTTACAACCAGTAATAGAGCAAAAATATTAAAAGCACCCAGAGGAATAAAAGATACACACACATAAATAAGAAAAAATTAATACAGCCTTCTAGTCAGAAGCTGGAGAAAACAGAAGAGAAAAAAAGATTTATATACTAAAAAAAAGTATTTTCAATTGAAAATTTTATATGCTCAGTGCAAAATCCTTCAAAACTAAAAAAAAAAGGCTGATTTTTAGATAAACAATAAATATATTTTTAGAAAGTTTTCTTCAGGAAATAAAAACTCAAATGGAAATATATTTATGTAAACAGATACTGAGAAAATAAAATGGTAAATGTTTTGGATATTATATACCTCTTTTAGTAATACTCAATTTTAGCATAAAAATTAGTTCTTCAATTCATAATAGCTAAATCCTGCAAGTGGCCTGTATACTCATCAAAAGATGACTGGATTTAAAAAAATGTGGCATCAATACATAATAGAATACCTCTTCGCTGAAAAGAATGACACATTTGAGACATTTGCAGGAAAATGAATGCTCCTGCAATGCATAACATTGAGTGAGATAAACCAGGTGCACAAGCTTCAGTACTGTGTGGTATCTCTCAGTTTATCTCTCAGTAAATAAAGAAAATAATAAAGGATTATTGGGGAAGTCTAGAGTAGGTCCCAGTTTCCTGCCCAGTGTACATCATGAGGCAAAAGAAAGATTCAAAGAATGAAAGAAAGAAGTAGGGAGCTGGGATGGACCGTGCTCAGCCACCAGCAAAGGCCCAGGTCACTCCAAGCTACCGATATTTATTGGTGATCAAACTGGGTTAGAGAAGAATAACATGCTAAAGGGTACCAACTCCATATGAGGACCTGCAGTCATCCAGTTGCTATGGATATTAAAACAAGAAAGGCTTTTAAGGAAAAAACAAAGCCCTTTTGAATAAACAACAGAAGAAACAAAATATAAGGTTTGTAACTAGAACTTTGTCCTTCCAGTGATGAATATGGTCATAGTGTATATCTAAAATGTACCAATAATGTTAATTTAAAGGAAAAAAATCTTAGTCATGGGAATGGAATTTGGGAACGAGTTACTCTGACCTCAACTATCATATTATCTTGTAATGAGCCCCACGACTTCACAGGCCATTTCTCTGGTCTGCGTTGTGGCCGTCAGTGGGAAGGTCATGCTAATCTTTGTGGTGTTTGTGAGCAGCTTCTCTGAGTGTGTGGGGTTCAATGAGACTTGTTACTTCAAAGGAGCCAGTTGTAGGGTTAACGCTGTACAGCCTGTGCTGCTTACATCCTGTTTTGGGCATATTTTATGTTGTCTGTTTCTCTGATCTACAGATCTATAGGAGAGGCCAAAAATTTAGCTTATTGTGCTAGCATCTGCGGGGCAAACATAAGGTCCTGAGTTCAGTCCCTGTAGCATACACGCACATCCAAAAAGATCAATAGATTAAGAGTGATAATAAAAGAGCAGAAAGATAAAAGAAGGAAAAGTAGAAGAGCAGGTTGGAGAGAGAGAAGAAGATAAAAAGGGAGTCTTCCTCACCACCAATCAAGACTGACAGGTTAGAAAAAAATGACAGTGTTCAGTTTTCAAACAGTACAGTTAACATCAGTTCTCAAAAGCTGAGCTTTGTGCTACACACCTGCAATCTCAGGTGTGTGAGCCTGAGGCAAGCGGGGGGAGAGTTTGAGCCAGCCTGGGCTCTATATAATGAACTCAACTCAAGCCTGGAATATATAGCTAGATTCTGCTTCAAAAAATAAAAATGATTGGTCCTCACAGGAATTCTAGATAGATAAAAATGTAGGTATAAAATTATTATGGAGAGCAGAACAACTACATAGTTTTGTTCTTTAAATGTCTCTGTATATTGCCTGTTAGCAACAGAAGGGGAAATAGAAACCATAGATCAGAACACTGGACAACAAGTTCAATAAAAGATTGAAAAAATTATCAATACTCTGAGGTTGTAAACATGATACTGTAATAATAATACTGCGTGATGCTTTAGCTGGGCATGTACTAGGATTTTCATCGAAACAGACAGTTATAGGTCTGTTTAGTGAATTTGCGATGATGAAACCCAGAACAAACTATTTTAGTTGATGAAGATAAAAATTTGCATACAGGTGTAGGTTAGAGGCTTTAAACAAATGAAACAATAACCCCACACACACACACACACACACATACACACACACTTAAATAATCATATGGTGCATTGGAAGTCTGAAAGCTATCATTAGAACTGTCCATACAGATTATGGTAAGTGTTCAAAGACAAATAAATAACAAATTATGAAAAGTTACAAAGTACTAAAGGGAAAAGACTCAGGAAGGCAGAAAAGATATGAAACACAAGATTTCTGAAAAGAAAAATCTAAAGCAAATGACTATCTTAAGCACCTTTCAAATTTCCTTTGCAGGGCTGTAGAACTATAGATTCACTGAAAAAGGGCAAAAGCCGACCTGCTGCCCCAGGAGACAGGATGGAGATCCTGTAGAGAGTTTAATGTTGGCCTAAATGAACTCCTTATTTTCTAAAATGTTTTAAATTTTCTAAAAAGTTGTAAAGGGCACACAGAGAATTCTGAAATATCTACAGAGCATTATCTGAGTGTTAGGGGTAGGCCTGTTATCTATGAATATCTTTAAATCTAGGCCCCGTCTGCTAACAAAGAGATGTGGGAATACATTAACCGTTGTACATACCTGTGCCTCTAAATAGTTTGCTGGGTAACCACTTTAATCTATATTATGCTAAAAATGACTTTATGCTCATATCTTCAGTTCTACCCCTGAATGATTAATCTTTGCATTCTCTTGTATCTGTCACTTCCATTTCCAACAGGGAGGAACATGACCATAGATAATCATCACTCACTTAAACATTCGGTTCTAGTGTACATGTGTGCCACTTTGGAATTGCTAAACCATAACCCTGTAGGAAACAGATCTTAACTGAAGTACCTCTTATATAGAATTATTTTGCCTTTGGTATTATGGACACCATACTTTCAATGTTTCTGAGACCAGATCCTTTTCCCTCTGTCCTCTCATGATGGTTATTTAGTATCTATTACATAGATTCCTTTGCCACCATATGCATTCTATTCTGAGAACTCTCAGGCTTTCAAATACTATTTTTATTTGCATGTTCTGAAGTTGACTCTGTGCTACAGAGGTCTATAGGTTTTGATAAATATGTCGTCATGCTATGGATTTATTGCTTTAGTACCATACAAAATAGTTTCACCACCCTTAAAAATTCTAATATTTATAATACAATAAATTCATTCTTAATATCCTGCTCTATAAAATCCTACCTATCAGAGGACTTGGCACACACAATACTTCAGTATGTCTTTACCTATATATTGAAAGCATGAAGAATTTCTTTTCATACTAGCTTAAATTTCCTCTTTGAAAATGCTATGGGAAATTTTGCAGAAGGAAATTATATATTTTTATGTCCAAAACAAAAAGTGTTCACAAATTTATTTTCTACAATTTGGAATATGATGTTCCTATAGGCAAACAAGGTCAAACTTATAATTTTCATAAGTATAATTTTGCAAATCTCATAAAAAGCTTAACTCCCTTACTTAATGTAATGAACAGATGATGGCGGCATGCATAATGCAATTTTCACAAATGAAGGTAAATATAAGTTCATATTTCTGTATTCAAGAAAAATATGAACTAACTCAATAAAGATGAGCAGTATTAACCTTAAGGAGTTAATCATCAGAGCGAATGAGGGAAAATAGTATAATTAGCAATGTGTGAAGGTAGTCATTAAGGTGAACCAAGGCACATAAAATAGTTTCCGATATAGTGTAAACAAAAGCCAAAGTTCCCATAGCAACACAAACTTTTCTGCAATATATATATACACTCCATACTTCAGATTCCTAGTTAGGGTTCTAAAAGCATAATTTCTTATGCATTTGTGTATTAAGGACATGTCATCCTACTGCTAAGAACAATACAATTTATACATTCAGATTCAGATGTGTTTTGATTTGCAAGCCTCACACTTAACTTTCTGTGCAGTCGACATCCTCCAAAATTATGTTGGCATTTCATGTCGATGTCATGAAATTATATTTATCTCATTGGTAGCAAAGTTTGTAAACATTTGCATTCTTTTAGCTGAAACAATAAATTTGTGTGTTTAGGATACAGTTATTATGTGGTATGTCAGATTCAATTTTAAAACACTTGATCATTAAATCTAGTAGTGTCAAAGTGTGGAAATATATAAAAACTAGGAAATCTAATAGCCAGGCATAAACTCTTTCACATAAACAGTAAAATAATAGATAAAATGGGAGTGTATTTTTGATCAACATAGGCAACTGCATTATTCTTTCTGCAGTGAAATTTTTTTCTTTTTCCTTTGTCTCATCTATATTGGGAACTGAACCCAAGGCCTTTACATTAGGCTACATCTCCTGTGCTGTATTTTTCCTTTTTTGTTTTGTGGTAGGCTCTCAGTTAATTTCCAGGCTAGGCCCAAATTTAAGATCTTCTTGCCATACTTGGCTTATACAATTCTAATAATAATTCAAATAATCTACTCTATGCAAATGGTATCATTATTTTTATTTCTTTTTTACAAAATAAAAGAGGACCATTTAAATCCTAACATTTGCAAAGTATTACTATCCTTTATATTCTAATACTCGAAAGAATTTTTATAATATGGTAGATGAGCGATAGCTACAATTGCTTGCATTTATGTACAGATAAAGAGGTAAGCACCCAAGGTCACATGCAGTGACAGGTACTTCTCATTATAAAATTTAAAGAGTTTAAAACAGGCTCTAATTTTCCTTATCTGTGTATCACTAATTTCAATGCTATAAACTATCTCTTTTGGAACGATGATGTGTGATGGGTACTATTTTCTTAGTGTTTGAGTAAGTGGAGTAAAAACAAATAAATCTTGCTGTGAACAGTGGCACATTCCTGTAATCTCAACCCCTGGGCAGGAGGAGGAAGGAGGATCGCAAACATGAGACCACCGGGGAACTTAGCAGAACCATGCCCCAAGATATAAAATAAAAAGGGTTGGGCTTGTAGCTCAGGAGTGGAGTGCTTTCCTGGTATCTAGGGGCTCTGGGTTCCACCTTCACAGCAGCAAAACAAAATAAAATCATATATATTGTCCCATGAGAAATATGTACATATTCTTCTGTTAGTTACCATGCGTAAATAAATACCAAGTGCATTTATTCAGTAAATAGGTAAGAAGTCAGGAAAGCTGAAAGAGTGTGCGATAAATTTTTTGTTCAATTAAAATAAAGCAAAACAAATTATGGTAAGAACAAATGTAGATAGTTTTAATATGTAAGCATTTGGGAGAACTTAGAGAAATGTACACGGTACTATGAACACAAAGTTTCATTTATGTTGCTTTGAAAATAAAAATGCATGTGTCAGTATATAAATTTAAACCAAGGTTGTCCAATTTCAGGAGGAAAAAATCATTGCTTTTGAAAGCCAATGATAAATATTCAAGTTTCTTTCACAAAGATAATATTTTTTTGTCTAAGTCAACATACTTTACCATTTTTAAACTTTTCTCATCATATTTTTGACAGCAGGTTTTCCAATTTTGACAGGTCTTTAAAAGTGATTTTAACAGCCGAGTGATTTCTCTTCTAAGCAAAGTCAGATTATGTGAAATGTCAATGTAAAAACTATACACTTTGACACATAATCATTTTTACTTGAATTTACTTATTAATTTTGCTTGCTCTTACTAATAAAACATAAGTGCCTAGCTAATTGTATTGATTTTTGGAATATTTTAAAGGTATTTCATATTGTATCCTTTTCATTGCAAAATGTCTCACTTTATCACAATGAATTGAGTGGTGGCTAAGGTAACGTCAGAATACAGGTCTATGTTGACCCAACCAGGAACAAAGACATCTCTGATTCCCCGAGGACCACAGATTCAGGCCCATTCTCCACTGCCCTGCAGTTTTATCTTCCAACAATCATGGCTGCGATTCAAAACTACACCCAGAGCAGGAGAATAGAGAAAATATTTCCAGCTACTCACTCGCTCAACTGCTTAAGAACCTTTGGAAGTGATTGAAATAAAAACTAATAACTTTCTTGAGAGAATTAACCCAATCAATTTCTTCAGTCTTTTATTTCAGTGTCACAGGAGATGAACCAGTTATCTGGCAAATGTAAACAAAAAGGTTATAAGGTCAAATTTGATCTTCTCCTCCTAACATTTGCTCCAGTTTCTAGCTTCTGATCATTTGACTTTGGCAGCTGAAAATTAATTTCCCCTGTGTAATGACATGGTCATAATTTTAAAGAGAAAAAAAGTTGTACAGAAGATCATTTTAGTTGATGATCTCTCTACATGCTAAATATCGTCTAATTACTAATCTATGTAGGATAAAAATTTCATAAAATGTGTACTAAGAAAAATTTAATAAAGCTAGCAAAACTGATAGAACTCAGATTTTTGTGTTGTAGAAATTTCTTCAAAAATATACAGTGAGCTAGACATGATTTATGCCTCTAATCACAGCAGTCAAGAAAGCTGAGACAAGAAGATCTCAAGTTGAGCCTACACTAAGTAATGTATGGACCTACAGAGACCTTACCTCCTATTTAAAAAAATAAAAGAGGGGTATGGAAATGTAGCTGAGTGTGAAGACCTTTGGTTCAATTCTCAGTGATAAAAATGATATATTGTATAGAGTACAAATTGGATTCTAAACTACAAACTGTTTTACATTTCTAACTATTTTAGAAGCACTCCCTTCACTTTGAATGAGTAGAGTGGCCCAAGAGGCATTCAGAGGATTAGTTACATTTTGTGATATAAACAAGTAAGCTAAAATAGTAGAATTATGAATATAAAGTCCCTTTGAGCCATTTACTCCAATTGTACATAATGAGAAGGATACACCAAGAGGGCATCATAGTCAGATTGGTGCTTGCACTCACACACAGCAAAGTGTTGATCTGTCCTCTACGGGCTCGTACCCAGGCATCTCCTGTGTGACGCAGGTCCTGTTCAGCGTCTTCTACCTGAAGAACCCTGTTTCATTACAGATGAACAGTTATAGTGTGACATATCTTTTTGCCTTCATGAAGGTAGCCATTTGCAGCAGGCTGGTTAGAAATGGAAACGTCACCACGTCTGCACACTGTGGATGCTGTTCCTTGTGTGGAGTTTATCAAGCCACCCTGCATAGGCTCCAGATTCATCCCTTGTACAGGGCTTGCACTTGTAGAATGGTTTTCTTGCAGGACATCCCTGCAATATCCTGGCTTTTTCACAAGTCATAGTTTCACGAACACTGTCCCCTTCACCACACTAAGCAAAAGCTGTCAGCACGTGGATCCTCTGCTTGGTTAACATCGTTATTATTCCTTTGGCACACTGGCTCCTTTGATGGCATCTTTATTCTTCAAAAGAGTCAAAACTGTCAACTTTGCCATCTGATACACTGAGACCAGACCCATTGCATGAGTACCATACTCGTGATTTTCTATAGTTTCTTTCTTCAGTCTGATAGTTATTTTATTCAAATCTTCTTCTTGTCATTCTTATTGTGCAGTTTCTTGTCACCTGCATTACCGCCTTGCACTTTCCGTTTACCACCATGCCTGCTCTGCATTTTCTTTGGAGCCATGCAGCACTGACTAACACCATATAGTTCTGATGCGCTAAAAAGTACACAAAACAGCTTTGCAGCAAGTGTGCATAGGCCTGTGGGCCACCACAGTCTTTACTAGAGAAAGCCACATGTGTCAGAGAGAGACAGAGAGGGCTACTGTGGCGCTCATCACCCAAAATGGAACTTGAAAACAGAAGCCCATTTTTCTAAACACTTTTCTTCATGAACAGAATTTTACCTGAACAGAAAATTTCATGAGCTGAGGTGTGACTGTTATAAAATCATTTTGAGCATAACAATTTGCATCCCTACGGTCAGGTTAATTCACATTTCTTTTTCTAAAAACTATTTACAAGTTTCAAGGTATGTTCTTTTATTTTTCTCTTATTTCCCTGACCACTGCTTTTCATCTCTTTCTTGGGCTTTTCTTCCTTTTTCTACCTTTTTCACTTAGTAACCCCCAGAGTGCCTTGTTAGGTTTTCCCTCTTATAATTCTACTCACTCTTTTTTTTTTTTTTTTTTTCAGCAGGGCAGATTCTAATTACTTTGAGGGGAACTAATTATTTTCAAAATTATTTGTTAATAATCAGATTGTCACTGTGGTAAACTGAAGTGGAATCCTTTAGATACCATGTAAGTCATCATGTAGGCTGTGTTTCTTAATTATTCAGCTGGGAGACAGGGAAGGGGAAGTCCTTGTTTGTCCCAATGCCCATTTCTTACCTCCACACTGTCCTCTGAGGGCACTAAATCACACTCTTCGGCACGGCTAAAGAAAGCTCTGTCAGGCCATGTGGATTGAGGGACAAAAGTGCTGAAAGTGAAAACTTGCCAGTGATAACTGCTGGGGGAGACTGCAGGGGAATTGTGCAGTGGGATCCAAGAACAGGAAAAGGGCTGTTATAGCACCAGAGATGCTGGGTGACTCCTCACATTCACAGCTTCATGTATCAACTGTTTACTAATCACTGTAGCATACTCATCAGAGTCTGCTCTATTTGGAGTACAATGACCTGTTGGAATTTGACATCTCAGTGTCATACAAATGTCTCAAAATCAACAGCACAAAATTAACTGTTTGATTTAAAATCATTTCCTATCTTTGGATGTCATCTTGGACATTTTCTCTCTTTGCTCACCCTGTGTTAAATCATAAATTTTGTAAATTGACTTGTGAATTTCTTTGAAAATGAATTTCTGCACCCTATTATCGGTTTCTTAGTTTAGGTCCTCCTAAAAAATTGTTTAACCTAAGATACTACAGAAACTATCTAGTTTGTCTTTCTGCTTTTAATCATCTCCAGGTAAACATCTCCACAATTGCCAGAATTACTTTTCCTAGATTAAAGATTTGACTCTCACTTGAAGGTCTAAATTTTTTAAGAAGCCATTATTATGCCCCGTTGGAGAAATCTACAGTGTGTAGAATGACCTAGCAGCTCTTTGTACTTCTTCCTTAGGCTTCTGTTATGCCAACACTTCCTGCACTTAAGCAATTTTGCATAATCAGGGCCCAAATCAAGAGACTACTTCCTGATCTATTCTACCTCGTTAATGTCCATTGAAACATTCAAATCCAGTTTTTGCTATCTTTTCTGGAAAGACATTCCTGAACTTACCAAGCAGAAGTAAGCGCAACACACATAAAACCAAAGCATACACATGGCTGAGTGAAAATCCCATAATGATTCCAGTTACAATTTCTAACACATTTCAGTCAAGAGAAAGGGGAAGCCAGGAAGTAAGAAGCACCTGTCGGCTGCACATTCCTGTTTTAACAAACTCCTGAAGCCCCACCATGTCACTGTTATTTAAATATAGTTGGCCATAAATGTATAAAATGCTACAGCTGGTGGTAGAGGACACTGAGATTTTATGTATTTTTAGATGAGCATCTATTCTTAACAAAAAGGGAGTTTTGTTCATAAGTGGTAGGAAATTAACTGTGTTTTTGTGGGTAACTATCATAGGCCTCAAAACTAGGCATCCTTGTTACATTCTTATTACAGACGAAGAAACTGAAATGTAGACAGCATGAATTATTTATCTCAGATTACAAGTAATTCAAAACTAGACCTGTATTTTCTGAGGACAGTATCATTCCTTTTAAAATTGACCATGTATTTAGCATCTCTACATACTCAAATCTAATACTCTGGACATCCTAATCTGCAAGAGACAGATGATGTGTTTGCTCCTTGGTGGCCCCACACTGCCTAGCATAAAGCTCGATAGGAAGCAATTTTTTTGAAAAATATACTTCTTAATGATGATGATGATTTAAAAAAAAACAATTCATATTTTAAGCTAACTGATAACTGCTGGTAAACATTTTCATGTTTTTTTTTAATTGACTCTATACCACCCTTCTAAAATAAAAACTCAGTGCATTTCCTACCATCAGAGAGATGTGTAACCATCATCAGTAGTTAATTTAGAATATTTTTATTATTTTGAAAAGAAACTATAGGCCAATTACAAACATTACTCATTTCTTTCTAATTCATCCACTGGAAGGCAATAATTGACTTACTTTTCCTACAGATTTACCTATTAAAGAGGGTTTTTTTTAGTGCAGTCATGCAATATTTTGTCTTTTGGGACTGGCTTCTTCAAGTGAGCACAGTGCTTTCAATCACTGGTACACAGTATGTATCAGAACTTCACTTCTTGTTATAGCTAAATGGTATTTACTTAGATGTCTATACTACTTTTTTAGACATTCATGTATTGAAAGGACATTTATTTCCACCTAATGCCTATTGTGAAAAAAGATTCTATGAGCATTTACATACAAGTTTCTCAGAGACTATATGATTTTGTTTGGGATGATACTTAGACATGGAAATTCTGGGTTGTATGGCAACTGTTTAACCTTTCAAGAAATTGCTATGCCACTTTATGGAATGTGTACACCATTTTTACAATCCTACTAACAATGTATGAGAGTTTCAATTTCTCCACGTCCTTTTCAACGATCATTAGTGTCTTTTTTTTAATCGTTCCATTGAATGTGGAATGAAATTTTATGGTAGTGTTTGTCTGTCTGTTTGCAATACTGGAGATCAAACTCACGTGTGAATGTGCTGGATGTGCCTGCTGCCGAGCTATGATGGCATTGGTCTTCTCTTCATTACTCTAAGGTCATTTGATTATCTCCTTTGGAGAAATGTTAATTCAAATTTTTACACATTTTAAAATTAGGTTACTATTCATTATGGTAACAATTTCCTATTCTTTTCTGATCTGTAGGTCAGAATGTTCTTTTAACCTAAATTTTTTTTTTTTTTTTTAGTTTTTTGAGACAGGGTCTCTCTTTGTAGTTCAGGCTGGTCCTGAACTTACTCTCAAACTCAGAAATACTCCTGCCTCTGCCTCCAGAGTGCTGGGATTACAAGTGTGAGTCACCACACCCAGCATTGTTGTATGTGGTTACCGGGGATCTAACTCAGGACCATGTGCTTGCAAAGCAGATGCCGGAACCACTGAGATAAATCCCCAGCCCTAACCTAAAATTTGAATATGATTATGTTTAGGCCTAGAGCTTTAAGCAGTTCTCTCTCTCTCTCTCTCTCTCTCTTTCTCTGTGTGTGTGTGTGTGTGTGTGTGTGTGTGTGGTATACATATTATGAACTTGAAGATTACATTGACTCATCCACTGATTGCCTGAACTTGAGAATAGAACAACTGTAAATCTAACTCCTGCAATTGAGTGATATGATTATTTTTATACTATTCAAGTAATGAGTTGGTGAAAAGTAATTTTAATGCTTCTCAGCTTCCGCCTCTACACTGCCTCCCCTTTCTCTGTCCCTTAGTTTATAGAGGCATAATCTGGAATTAAAATAGATAAAAAGTGGACATTTCTTAAACCATTACTATAATAAGAAAGTAAAGATGTGTTTATAAAACTGAAAAGTTAAAAAAAACAAATAAATTTGACAAGTCAGACTTTTATAAATTAGCTTTAGTCCTCATAATATCCTAGAGGATATTATTTGTCCTGTATGATATTCACATGATTTTACAAGAAAAAAGAATGAGGAAAGAAATTAAGATTTTTAGAGAAAAGTCCAGGTATGATTTATTTGATGTGGCTAACAGAAAACACTTCTTAGGTGATGGCTTCTGAAACTCTCCTAGGTCTTTTCATTATAAACAATATGATATACTCATTGTTAATTTCACTATGTAGAATTACATTCGTATATTTAATAGTTATGAACAGACACATAACATGGCAGTGTACACACTGTCCTCAACTCAGCTGGGAATGAGTAAGTAAGTCCTGTTTCTGGCATTGTCCTGTGCCTGGCATTGTACACCTATGTGAGTGCTTATTCATATCCTAAGGACTGAATCATCTGATGTGTGTATAAAATAATAAAGCAAAGGCTGTGCTTCCAGTAATCTTAAGTCCATTTAACATGAATCTGAGCAGTGAACAGCTATTTCAGCACATGTAGTAAATGTCTGGTTAGACTAAGTAGGATCTGTAATCCAGATCACATAAAGAGAACTAGTGAAGAGAAAGTGGCATCCATGTAAGATGTGGAGGACAGAGCTGGAAAATGGACCGAGGAGAAAGCAAGTGTGAAACTCTGGAGGGGAACATATCATCATGGATTCTCACATTCCTTGTAATTATAATTTTACATAGTTCATACTGGGCCATTCTAAATACATTTCTTCATCCATAATGGTTTCAGAAATAATCCCTACTTAGCATCGTTTTAAAATTAGGATAGGCAATGTTGAGATTGTAACAAAAAAGTAAGGAAACAAATTTTATATATATGGGGGGGGTAGGGTGGGTGGGGCTATGGGAAAAAATGAGAATTAAGTTGTGTCTTATACTGGTACAAATCCCCATTATGGAGTGCAATCATGATGTGTATATTTAATGTACCAATAAAGATAATTTTAAAAATAAATAAAATAAAATTAGGATAGGCAAAATTATTACATATCTGCCTGGTGTCGTAGTGCATGCCTGTAATCTCAGGGTTCAGAAGGCTGAAACAGGAAGACTGTAGCAATTTGTAGGCCAGCCTAAACCACACAGTGAGACCATGTCTCAAAAAATTAAAAAAGCACTCTATGCCTACTGTCATAGCCTTTGACAGGAACTAGCATTTTCCAGAGTAGACTGCACAGACCAGAAGAATCAGAGAATAAAAGTACCACACTTATTCTTTATTGAATTCAACACCATAAACTTTATCAACAATCATCAAAACTTAAATTTCATAAAATGATTTATTTTACACAGCTTTCTCTAATTCTTTAACTTCATCATTCACTCATTCATTTATTCTTTCATCCAAAGAGGTGAACAAATACATATTTATCAATTTGGGCCAAGTTTTAAGCATTGTAGATTTAATCAGACTAAATAAAAAGAAGCAGTTAAGAAGAAGAAGTAGTGAGAAGAGTGGTAGGGAGGAAATAAATATAATGTTAGAAAGGAAAGGAGAAATGTACCTCTCCTAGCACTTTGTATACTTTTGTAAGGGCTTTGGCTTTTAGAATGAGCCAAATAAAAATTGTATTTGAGCAGAAAAAAAGTGAAGTTCTTTGGCTACTAATTGAAAAAAAAATTAGACAGATAAGGGTGTCATGAATTAAATGAGTTAATGGGTTACTTGGATGTGCGTTGTGATGATGATGGTAAAGCAGGTGCAGAGGCACATGGCTATAGTCCCAGCATTTTGGAAGCTGAGGATTGAGGTTCATAAACTGGAGTCCTAACTGGACAATTTAACAAGATCCTGTCTTAAATAAGGACTAAGGACTGAATCATTTGATGTGTGTACAAAATAATAAAGGAGGCTGAGAATATAGAATTCATGGGTCTTGGTTCAGTTCTCAATATTGAATAAGGATGATAATAGTAATTATTATAATCATAAAAACGTATGAATTTGAGGTGTTTTGAAAACAGCACCAGGAAAAGCTGTTGATAAATCTAAGGCAATATATTAAAGACATAAGAGTTAAAGACAACACAAGCTTGATCTGAAACCAATTGAGGCAAGTGAAGGTATAAATGAGACCAGGATATATGATAGATATTGTGAAAATGGAAGAAAATATTCAAAGGAGAAAGTAGAGAAGGAAAAGAAAACCTTTGATAGTAAAAACAAACAAACAAAAAAGAAACAAAACTAATGTATATGGAAGGGTTGTATTTAAAGCAAGGGAACAGGATAAAATGAGAATTAAGATGTGTCAAGTACAAGTATAAATTTTCCATGTTGAACATAATCATAATGTATATATAAAATGTACCAGTAAGCTCAATAAAGAAAAAAAAAAAACATAAAGCAAGTGGTGTAAGGAGAGGACACACACCATTTTGTTAGATGTAAATAAAAGTGCAAATAAAATGTGGGCTGGGATTTGACAATCAGGTTTAGCAACATGGAGCTCACTGGAGAACTGGACCAAGGCAGCTTCAGTTGAGTTCTACAGCTCAAAACCCATTTGAAAATAATTAAAGAAAGAAAAAGAGGAGTGCAATTGAGAGTGGCAAGTAGAAACATCTTTTGCTAAGGAATTTTGTTGCAAAAGAGATGAGAGATGAGGGAAGGCGATGAGCCAGAAGGGGAAGTGGAGTCAAAAACAAGGTTTTTATAAATAGAAGCAAAGCAGCATGTTTTGTATTGAGCTAACCATCCGGTAGCAAAGGAAATATGTAGTTTACAAGAAAGGAACGGATTGCTGGATCCTGAAGCCACATCTTAAAGTGGAAGAGGAATAAAATCTCATAGAAAGTCAAGACCTTCCCTTTTCCAGGAGCATGCTGATAAAAATTCAAATAAATTATATATATATATATATATATATATATATATATATATATGTGTGTGTGTGTGTGTGTGTGTGTGTGTGTGTGTGTGTGTGTGTGTGGTCCTTTCTATTTCCTGCATTTTCTTGGTGAAGTAGAAATCATGATTCACAGCTTAGAATAAGGAAGTAGAGAAAAAAGTGCTGGGGAACTGAAGAAAGAAGCTGGAAATGATCGTCAAATTTGCAAATTAACTGGGAAAATACAGTATAATTTCTAATCAACATGAGATCCAGTGAGATCAACATTGTTCTGTATTTTCTTTTCTCCAACAGCCTTCTGTTGCAAGTGAACACATGAAGGTCAAGGTTTTATTTCATGGAAGTTATATACTTAGCTGTAAAACAAGCAGAAAGGAGAGAAATGGGTGGTCTTCACAGAGAAGTGGGCATAACTGAGAGAGCATCTTGAGAAACATGTCCCAGTTTAAAACCAGAGCACATTTGGTGCGTTTTGAGGTTCACGAATGGCTGATTTTATTATATTTCCTGATGGTACAAGGAAAAAACCCAGAAGTTTTAATGAAGCTTTTCATTGCTGGGGTCCTAGAAAGGCTGCTTTTGCTCTCTGCAAATCTTTAAACTATAGCATAGGCTTCCATTATCAGTAGAAGTATTGTAATGCACACTGCTCCAGAGTAGGAGAAAGTTAAAAAAAAAACTTAAAATCAAACAACCAGTAATGTTAAATTATCCCTCAGTGCACATTATTTAGTTCCTCATTAACTTAATTGTTTTCCAGTAAAAGTGAAATGTGCAATATGCAAATTAAATAATATTATGTGTCAGAGTTTGAAAGAAATATTCATTTAACATCAGAAGAGGTTGTTTTTTTTTTTTTTTCTCCCTCTCTCTTCTCTCTCTCCCAGGAAATCTTGTTCATTTATTTTGTGAGAATTTTTTTGTTTGTCGCTGTTTGTTCAAAACATAATACAATTGTGAGTCCCAGTGCCTGCTGGCAAAGTTGGAATAGCTGTCAGCAGGAAATGGCAAACTAATAATAAGTGCTGGTAAAATATTTATATTATAGTTTACTGGGAAGCTGAATGCCGTTTTGTATTTCATTAGTGCTTGAGGCTGTACATAGTAACATATTTGTGCTCCGGAATCAGTGGATAGAATTCTAACTACTATAGTAACTTATCTTTCAGCTATCTGCCAGGGGGAAAAAGGAATTAATAATAATAAAGCCTTTTAGTAGTTGAAATTTAAGAAATTTTAAACAAGGTCCATAGGGCAGTAATTAGCCTCATCTCACGTTCAGTGTTATTGGACACTCAGCTGCTGGATCAACCCTTCTGTATGTGGCCTAGTAATTTACCTCCGGCTCATAATTTTCAATAACAGAGCTGTGCAAGAGGGAGGGGTGGTCTCAAACCACCAGCAGACTGGAGGATGGTGATGTTCAAGTACAACACTGTGTTTATGTACTCCCCCAAAGTGTATCAAAGCTCAGATCCAGAGAAATAAAAGAAAAGTCAAACAAAACAAGCATTAGACTGCGTAAAATAAGGTATGGACAAGGCAGACAGGTGAGGTATTGTTTAGGTGGCTAAGGCAGATCAATATCTCTTCTTGCAAGCGAGGATTCCTGCTCGCTTCTCTGGCACTGTGCAGATCGGCTTACGGCTTGTAGACAGACTGTCGCCTGACCCCAACTGACAGGCAACCTATTTCACCCTTGTAAAAATCATACCCATCTTCTTTCTTTGTGATTCACTGAGGGGAGAAAAAACATAGAACTGCCAAAATAAAACAATACTAGATTGGTTTCTCACACACACACCCATCCCTTCTCATTAATTTAATTTTATATTTGTTCCTAATTTCTCCTTCATATACAATTTCAGGCTCTTCGATCAGATGCAAGTCATTTGCGAACATAGCAGTGTGTGTGTGTGTGTGTGTGTGTGTGTGTGTGTGCGTGTGTGTGTGTAGTTGTGTGTTCCAAGTGCTTTTGAAGAACTGACTAAATTTATCCAAACAATAAATAAATATAGTGTCTGGTACATAATATTTACTCAATAAATATCATCCAATATCAAGGTTCCTACCATAACACTGTTTAAAACTTCAAAGTAGATAAACAGAATTGATTAGAGACTAAAGACATTTAAATTCAACTTGTACTCCACAGGGCAAAGGGACAATATTTCAGCAGTATTGGTGTTTAACAAAATTAAGACAGCTGAATGGTGACTGAACATTAGAAAGTCTTACTGTTTATATTTTAAGACAAGGCAACATCAGTTTGGTTTTTTCTGACAAACTACAAGTTCTCCCATAACTTGTAATTATCTTTTATTTTCCTATACAACATAATGTTTTAATCCAAAAAGAAATGAAAACCAAAAGTTTTTTCTCAAAGAACAGAATTATACTTGAGTTATATAAAAAATAGCCAAGTATAAAACTTGTCTCCTAGTTCCAGAAAACTTAGAGATAACCCAGAATTCCTTGCCAAATTATCGTTGTTTTAGATTTGCATGCAGAATGTTTGTTATTTTTTTTAACTTCAAATATTTAAATAAAAAGTTAAATTATTTTTTCCTGGTACAAAAATAATGGCAATCCCTATATCTCAAAATCTGTGTAAAGGACATACTACAATGATAGTTATTTAAGGAAACAAAAACTAAGACACATGTTGTTTTTCCAATTTTGCATTCATAAATTAGATCCATTTCATGTGCTCTGTCCCCTAAGTATGACATTTAATGAGACATAATTTGTCATACAATAACTTTTGCATGTCAAGTTATTCAGATTTTCCTATCAAATCTCATCCTTCTATACTCTTCCTCCTCTGAGTTGACCAGTAAAAATGTTGGCAATTTTAAAGTAATATTTCAAATATTATGAGTCAAAACTGAGATCTTTATTTTAGTAGCTGCAGAAATGTGTAGTTAAAACAGAAAAGGACTTATTTTGTAGATAGGTGCATATCATATTACTGAATATTAAGAATATCTTTTCAATCCTGATGTAGCTTTCTGCTTATATCTTTACAGTGGAAAGGATTTGCTGTCAAATTTAAATGTTTGACCTAAACTTCCCTATCTTTAGATCTAATATTTCTGAAATACTACATTATAAACAAATAGCATGTTTAATTAAACAACTACTTTACTCCTAACTGAGCAACAGTGATTTTATTTAGAGTAAGCTATATGACTAGAATTTAAAGAAAATATTTTAAGTTCTTCAAGAAAGTACAATTATACTAATTTAAAATCAAGATGATTGGAGTGTAAACAAAATATTTTAAGTTGTCTTCAGGATAGCAAAAATAGTTTTAAGTATTAAGAGTATTAATATTTAGGTAAGGCATGGTATTGAATGCCTGTAATCCCAGCACTCATGAGGCTGAGGTAAAACTATTACTGTGAGATTGAAGCCAGACTATGCAATGAGTTCAAAGCCAACCTGAATTATGTAATAAAAAACTGTCTCAAAAAGAAGGAAAATTGGGCTGGGGATTTAGCTCAGCGGTTCTGGCACCTCTCTTGCAAGCCCAAGGACCCAGGTTCGATCCCCGGTTAACCACATACAATACTGGGTGTGGAGACTCATGCCCAGCAGCAATCAGTACAACATACCACTGTGGCGGGCCTGGTAGCTCATGTCTGTAATCCCAGCACTCAGCAGGCAGAGGCAGGAGGATTGCTGTGATGTGAGTTTGAGGCTGAGCTCAGGGCCAGCCTGAACTATGAAGTGAGACTCTGTCTCAAAAAAAAAATAAATAAATAAAAAATTTAAAAAAAGAAGAAAAATTGGAAGTGAAGAAAAGTAACATGATTTAAACAGTAATAGTTTACATTTAATTTCTTTAATTTCCTAATCTACATACACAGTAAAATTTAAATTAATAGGTTACTATGACTCTAAAATTTTAAGTAGAATTAATTGTGAGAATTCATTTCACTTTTGTGATTATGACTAATTTTTTCAGTTACAGGTTAGCAAATCTACATTGTTAGCTCAATTCAAGTCAGAATAAAACAGGGTGAGGTAATTCAGCAGAATAATTAAGCACACTGTCATGTGTATGATTATCCGTGTATATGTTTATTTGTATAGATGCGTGTGTATTTAAGTACATAGAATTCATGATGGCTTGAAAGCCAAGGATTAGTTTTATTTTTAAACTTCAAAATATGTGCTGTAATCACTCGAAGGCATGATGTTGAAGGTCAACCCATTTTTACTGATTTGTGGGAAAAATTACAGAATGACCTAATCAAAAGCATCACTTGCTTGTTAAAACATTCATTGTTAGCATCTTAATTATCTCTATTTGTGTTTGTTTTGTTAGATAAACAGACGAAACATTTCTGATCCAGATGTGGCAATCTTAGTGCTGTCATTTACCTTTCAAGGATCATAGAAGTTTTTGCTTTTAACACATTCCCTGGAGTACCTACATGTTTTCATTATAAGCCAGTAGTTGAGAAAACATGTCAGATGCTAAATTCAAATCCCATCAAGCAGGAAACATGGAGAAATGTAACAACTGTTTGGAAGAAAATGTCTTGAAGTCAACTTACGTAAAATCATAAATGATTTGCCAATGAATTTTAATTAGCATTTATATTGCCCTCAACATCAAGTGCTAAGTAATTTCTGCTTAACTGCTCTAGGACTGAATTTTTTAATTTTTTGCCAAATATGCATGCAATCTTAAACTGGAATATTTATTTTCTATAATGTAAAAACTTAGTAATAAAAATGTGAATTGGGGCTGGGGATTCAGTTCAGTGGCTCTGGCATCCACCTTGCAAGTGCAAGGACCCTAGTTCCATTCCAGGTAACCACATACCACAATGCTGGGTATGGTGACTCCTGTCTCAGAAATCAGTACCACATACCACAATGCCAGGTGTGGTGGCTCAAACCTGTTACATAGTGAGCTCAGGGCCAACCTGAACTACAAAGCAAGACTCTATCTCAAACAAACAAAAAAAAGTAGCAGTTATTGTATCAACTAAAATATTAAGCAAAAGAAATAAATAGCTTATCTAAAGCCCTAAACCCTGTGCATGAACTGCCATATACAACTTGCAGCACTCAAGATAATAATTTCTTAAATGAATGGTCAGTAACTTGATATTCAAGTAGACTGAAAGCTTTACCATTTTTCAGCAAGTTCACATTCACTAGAGTAAATGAACATTTTGGAGTCAGTTTTTACAGACTAAAAAGTTCAGATTGTTTTCCTCAGTAAGTCTCCATCTATTATTAATCCTAAATATTAAGGCAATTATTTATGTAACATAAACAAAGTGATCCACAAAGATCTCTGTATAATGACAGCTCTGCTAAAGGGGTGTGCCTCTAATCAATAATGCTGAAAATATTTCATTGTTCTTATATGACTACTTATTTAGTAGCATTTCTATTGGATAAAACAGTAAAGATGCTAATTTGTAATTGTCTAAAGGTCTACTTAGTAATATATTCTCTGGCAGAATTATTCAACTAACACATATATAGGTATAGCTATAGAAATTACATAAATTTGCATTTTTGACATTTGCTTATTTAACAAAGACAAAAGATAGCTAACACAAAAACTAAAACTGGGGGCTAGGAATTTAGCTCAGTGTTGGTGCTTCCTGCCCTGGAAGTGCAAAGTTGTGAGCTTGATCCCTGATACTGACACCCAAGAAATCCCTAAAATTAGCATGTTTCCTTTGAACCATAATGATTTTTAATTTGTAGTGAAGAAATTTAGTAATATACTATAAAGTACACCAAAAAGTAGTTAGAAGATAGTATTTCATATACAAATGATTATATAATGTTTTGACTACTAAAAACAAGTACACACATTAATATATAATCATCTAGAGAATGTAAGTCCTTACTTAATAACTAAAATCATCACTTAAGAGTGGCTGTTAGTAATCCAGGCATAGTGACAAATACCTGTACTTTCAGGATCCTGGGACACAAGTTCCAACCCAGGCTTGCCAATCAAGAGACTCCGTGAGACCCTATCTAATAACACAAGGTGAAGAAAGAGGTCACTATAAAGGCCTGAATTTAATTCCCAGTGCCACCACATGAAGAGCTTTAATGAGTATGACAAATATCTCCTCTATTGGCCAGGGGTTTAGCTCAAGTGGTGCTGCACCTGTCTTGGAAGCACAAGGGTCTGAGTTTGATCCCCGGTGCCGGGGGTGCGGGGGGGAGACACTCTTCTGGTTAAACATGCATAAAGGATAGTTTGATCTCTAATAAAAATATCAAAATTTCAGGCCATTTTAAATATGAGAAAATAATTGAAAGATGTATTCCCTACAAACCAGTACCAATCTAATTGAATATATCTTAATGGAAAAGAAATCATTGACAAACAACTTGTCAGATTATTGGAATAACCAAAATGTGTTTCATGGAATATCCTCATATCATCTGTAGTTTCTTAAGTAAAATGGAAAATAGGAAATATTCATCAACTTCCTTTACCATGATGAGTAACATCATCGTGAAAACATCAGAGGTCTTTCCTCTGGAGAAACCTGGATGTCCATATGTAGAATATGATTTTACTATAACAATAGTCTCATCTGTGAAATGAATCATTTAAAAAAGATGTACTCTGGTATCTCATAGCACAGCGTATGCCACATGTAGTTTACTGTTACAGCAATTTTTTGTAGAAACAAAATTCTTCAACCTAAAATTGTTGTCCACTTCATTCTGAGTAGTGTAGTCCCTTAGAAAGAGCAGTTAGCAATGAAAAAAAAAAATCTCTTAAAAGCACTGGCTTTTATACTTCCAACAAAACAATTTGCTATTTACTTATTTTACAGTTAATTTTGATGCTAAATCAGCAAGTTTACTCTCAATAATAACTATAGCAAAAGAATGTTGAGATAATGACACATGATGATAAAAGCAAAGGAAATGCTTGAGGATATAATCTCTTTTACATATATGAGCTCTAAGTAGGAATAAAGTGGGATAAATGCTCTACAAAAGTTACCAAGAGAATTTCACTGGAGCAAAGACTCATCAAATGATGCTAGGAAGCCACCCTTTATTGACAATGACTTTCTAATATAAAATCTACTGCTCCCTGAAATTATCTGAAAATTAGTTTTTTCAGCCCAGTGCTTCTTACCAATTGATGAACATTTAGAGAAGAATCACAAGATTTAGTTTTATCAGTGGCTATATTTGATTGATTGCCAAGATATCTAATGCTAAATGTTCAATGAATCCATCTCATTTGCTTCTGAATTCACAGCTAAATAACAGTCCAAGCTCTCCCTCCATTATGTATGCAATGAGACTGACTTCAGGCTGGTGGAATTAAGGGATGATTCTTCAGGAACCTTGATACATCTCTTTCCTTTCATACCCAATCCAGAGCATGGAGTGTGCTTGCCCAAGGACCCAAACACAAAGTACCATTCTAGGGACCTGAATGACTGACCAGGAGAGAATGGGGTAGAGATTCATTCCAATGCACCATCCAGACTGTGGCAGCATTAAGCCCCTGATACTGGAGAGAGACTTGACTACTCATCTATTGTGAATAATTATTACTTATAAGTGATTAAAAAAACCTGTGATCAGATAAAAGCAAAAGTGAAAACTGTATGGAAACCAAATATCCAAGTAGGAATAAACTCTAGAAATGGTATGATCTCAAGTGTCCACTTGGTACCTATGAAACTTGTGCCTCCATATCCTATCCTGAACTTCTATTGTCTTAGTATACTATTACTACTCTTAATTATAAAGGTCCAAAGTATTTTTTCATTCATTTCTTTATAAATGTATTTTATTTTTACTTGACATAGAGTTGTTTGCAGATATATGGCATAAAATGTGACATTTCAATATGTGTATACAATGTGTACTAATGGGATCAAGTAACTGATATGTTTATCACCTTAGAATTGATCATTCTTTTGTGATATAAATATTAAAATCTTCTCTAGGAGCTATTTTAAAACACACAATTAATTCTTTTAAGTCACAGCTTTCCTGCTAGGTGATAGAATACTGGAGGCTGCTTCTCTTATCCAATTGTTTCCAAATCTGCTCACTGTCACCTCTCTGTCCCATCTACACATACCCTTCTGAGGCCTTGGTAAGTAAAATTATATTCTGTGCCTCTATGTCACTGACTTTTCAGTTCAATTTATAAGTGATTACATGTAGAATTTTGCCTTCTGTGCTTGACTTGTATCACCTAGCACGGTGTCCTTCCATTTCTACCAGTGTTGTTGAGAATGAATATTTCTATGGCTTAATGAATACTATTCCACTGTGCATATGGGCGCGTGTATTTTATTGACCCATTCATCCATTGGTGGACAGAGAGGCTCATTCCCTATCTTGGCTATTGTGAATGGTGCTGCCATGAACACCTTTGCACAGATATTGCTTCAGTGTTCTGATTCCAGCTCCCTTTCATGGGATTGTTGGATATGTCTAGTCTACACCCAATTTTTGAGGAATCTCCATGCTAATTTCCATAATAGGTATATTCATTTATATTCCCACCAAGAGCATGAAACAGGTCCCATTTCTCTGCCTGGTTGCTAAGATTTCTTATTTTTTTCCTTTTGATAACAGCTATTTTAACTTGGGCCGGAGGATGTTTCATTGTATTGTCATTCTTACCCTTGGAAAAGTACTAAGAACTTTAAGTGAATTATCTCACTTAATTGCCTATATTCGGGTTTTCATAATATACTCATAATGCAGAGGAAGTTGATGCCTATAAAAATTAAGATGATTTCACAGCTAAGGAGTAAACCCAGGATTGAATGGCCTTTTTGACTCCACACCTGCCCTCTAAATGTACAAAACTGCACTGTGGATAGTTTGTGAGATTAGAAAGTTAGAGTTTAAGCAATAGTGATTTATTTAAACTACTAATTTCTTGACACATATAGAATCAGACAGTTATATATGGATTTTTTTTAATGTCACAGGAAAGACTGCCAAGGAAGAGCTGTTCCTAACAGTTTCGGATCTGCCTCTTCTGGAATTTTCATTCTGATTGGCCTGTGCAAAAGCTATCCTTCCCAACATAGATGTATGATAATCACTAATGTTTTGAACTAGAAATTACTCTTCTATAACAAATAATTTAAGCCTAAGACATTGCATACTTAAATGTAGCTACCATTTGCAGTAGTATAGAAATGTTTGTAAATAGTGTATTTTCTAGGAGTAGAATTAATTTGAGGCCAAATAATATCAGGATGTTTAAAAAACATGAATTGAGATGGAAGATATTTTTTATAGATGGACTTATTAGCTAAGACTGGGCTTGTCTTACTGTGTCTTGCTTGTCTTACTTAAGACTGGAAATGAAGTCCAGTGGGATGAATCTTCATCCTTTTTCTCTAAAGTAAACAAGTTTTTTAAAAATCATTTCTGACTTTCCTGTATCTGTTTTTCTGACTACCATTTTTCTGTAGATAAGCTAATGTCTTCAGTTAGCTTAAATCAAATCTTGTCCTAGTGGAACTGATCTATTCTTTTAATATTACTTTGCACATGTTTGTGCTTATCTGTTTTGCATTGATCTTGACATTTAACAAGTAAAAGCTCTTTCAGATTTCTGGCTGGTACTTCTCTCATTACAATCCATAACAACCAATGAGAATTGAAACAATTAATTCAGGACTAAGATAATGTACACTGAAAAATCCTGCCAGTTATGAAGATAATCACAGTTGTTTAGAGTTACATTAGAGGCAACATAGCTACAGGATGATCATCTTAAAACACATCTTGATTCCATGCACAAAACTCCCCAAACTCTGACAAGAGGTACCATGTCCATACTAAGCAAGAGCCACTGCTCTGAAAAGAGGTAGAGCCAGAGTCAAGGAAAACTGGCATAATATGTAAGAGAAGATAATGCTCTGATCCCTCATGTGTCCCATTAATTAAAAAAAAAGTAGGCTTTTTCTAGATTTATGCAACTACAGAATTATAGACTTCAAAAGCAAAGTCCAGGGCTGCATATCTAATGTTCCTCTTTCCAGTGAGGCTGACACCAACTGAAACACTGCAGAAATGAGTGACGGTAGGAAATGTTAGGATAAGCCTACTTGACCTACCAAGGTGCTTTGAAACTAAAATGATTCACTGAGCCAAAACCAAAATAAATGTCTTTATTATTACTTCTTTATCTGTGGATCCAGTGTGTGGAAAGATGACCAAGAATTCAGACATGAATCTGACCTGAGTGAACGTAAGAATGTATGCTGTAGTGTAGAGTTTGGATGATATTGCGGGGGGGGGGGAGAATTTTTTTTTAAAGAGTGGTGAAACAGATTTTTCTGGAGACATATCATAAGCACTGCGAGAGTACTGTTCCTCCCAGGTTTCATCTTGCTTAGTAACTTCGTTTGCTCTCAGCACACCAGTGCATGGATATCCTTGGTGCGAGGTGGATGTTCACGCCAACCTTCATTGCACTGACCAGTGAGTAACATCTGAAATAAGAACACAGAGGGGCCGGGGAGTTAGCTCAGTGGTTCCGGCGCCTGTCTTGCAAGCGCAAGGGCCGGGGTTCGATTCCCCGGTAACCACATAACAATACTGGGTGTGGAGACCCACACCCAGCAGCAACCAGTACCACATACCACAGTGCCGGGCGTGGTGGCTCACGCCTGTAATCCCAGCACTCGTGAGGCAGAGGCAGGAGGATTGTGATGTGAGTTTGAGGCTGAGCTCAGGGCCAGCCTGAACCACAAAGTGAGACCCTGTCTCAAAAAAAAAAAGAACACAGAGAGAGGAAAAGAACAAAAGACCAAGAGAGAAAGATGACTTTTCTTAATAAGAGAGAAAAGAGAGACATACAAACCAAAATAAAGTTATAAAAGCCAAAGCAATTTTCAAATACATTAATAGTATATTCATAAGATTTAAAATTGTGGCATTTTGCCACAGTTTACCAAAGTTTGCAAATGGTAGGATTAATTTAGCCTATAGTGAATGATGGATGGAAATTCCATTAAAATATGTGATAGCTTTAATGTTAGTGTAAAATGTTGGCAAGACCTGAGTATTCACTACTTAAGCAAAAGGAAACAAAATAAATCAAAAATAGAACCAACCACATATGAGTAAGATGAGCCATATGTGGGTGGGCCACTGCTAACTGTAATTCCAGCTACCAAGGAGAGTGATGTAAGAGGGACAGAAGTTCGAGGCCAGCCTGGCAACCTGGCAAGATTCTATCTCAACACAACATAAAATAGGCTGAAGACATATGCAGCTTAGTGCTTCCTCCATTTCTCACCAATATCACAGAAAGAAAAGAAACATGAAGAACATAGCTGAACAACTTCTTGAGCATATGTAAAATTGTGATCGCCAAATCAGTTGATTAAAGCAATTAAAGAATTTACAAGAAAAAAATGCCAAAAGAGTGATTTGGAGAAAAACTATGTCACATATCTTTAACTCTCCCATTCTGTTCAATTCCTAGCAATTATGCAACTGTAAAAGATAAGACAGCAAACTAAACATATAAATTAGCATATGGAGCTTCTTAATTTTGCATAATAACAATTTCCCATGATCAACAATGTGGAGAACCATGTTGAACAAAATAACTATACAATTCTAAAAGAAAAATATAAATTCCACAGTAAAACTGGAGGAGAATTTAATAGAGCCCCCCAAAAGACCAGATAATTGCAATCTGGCAGAGGTGAACTACATGGAGAGAATTTAAAGTGGAACAAAAATTTCATTGTCTCTACTACTGTTGACTAACAGCTCAGGGCACTTACTGGTCCAAAAGCTGCAGTTTTGAACAAAGACTCATGGTTAGTGTTTTTCTTTCAAACAGTGTATTTTGCTAGTATGTGCCCGGAAATAAATGATCCATTAAACTTTTCCTAGGATGCATGCATCTTTCAGAAAAAACAAAACAAACAAACAAACAAAAACCCCACAATTAATTTCATGAAAAAAACACAACTGTGGTTAAAATAGTGAGGGAAGCTTCCATTTCAATTAATATCGTGTTAGTCTTATGCATTCTCAGAGACTAGATTGGACTTTCAAAACCTATGAAGTCATGATTCCAAGTTCCATTACTGTAATTTTGATAAGAATGTTATCATTCAAAAACAAAGAATAAATCAGAGCGAATAAAGTACTAACTCAGCTTACCATATTTTATCTTTAAAGCTATGGAAAAGTGATGAATGCAGTTCATTATTAGAGGGGGACACCTGGCTTGTTCTAATGATTCTGTTAAATAATACCCCTTGGTAAGGACCCCTTCAAGCTTTTACACTTATCAATGTGAAAAACAGGCTTGGATCCTAAAAATTGTCTGTCCTGTCTAGTAGGTGGCACCTGTCTGGCTGCCACACATCTGTGGAAGCCCAGGATCAGCCAACTTTTAATCAAGGATCACTTCCTTTCAAAGTGATTGATGATCTTCTGTTAAAACAGTGGGTAAAAATAACTTATTAGAGAAGGTGCTTCGGGGTTTCAGAAACATCTCACTAGTCCTGCTTGCTTGATGTATGCTTGAAAGTTAATTTCTCATGATTATTTAAAGAAAAAAATGGGTTTATAGCAAAATAGAAGTGATCCATTACATTTTAGAAATAAAACATTATTGGTATTATTTTCATTTCAATTACAAGGAATGATAATGCCCAAGATTGGCTTTTAAACCTGTTAATGAGCTCTAGTGATGTGAAAAAGATATGGATTAGGTAGATGTAATGAGATAGGATTCAGGGTGTGGACACTGAAAGGTGTTGGAAAAATTCTTTTTCAGAAAGAGTGTAATTAGTGCCTGATAAAAGTACTTAGTAGATTTGATTTTTGAAGGAGAAAGGTTAAGATAAACATATACTTTATGACAAACCTGCTTATTTTTTCCCCTTTGGTTCTCTTACATACTGAATATTATGTTGAAGTTTCATACATAAATAATGTTTGTCGATTACTTGATTCAATTCAACCAGACAATTAGAATCTTTTAATTGCCAGTCACGGGAGCAGAAAATGTGTTGAAACATCTTATTCCATTTTTCAGTGTATATTTCTTTGTTGATTTATGTAATGTAGCTAATAATATGCAACCTACCCTGGTTTTAAGCAAACAAATGAACTTTTAGAAAGCTTTCCATAAGTTGCTAAGCAACTCCAAAGGCACATTTTATTAATTTAATAAATAACGTTTAGATGACAAATCCTTAAGGATAAATTATTACTCTACTTTTTAAGAAGTAGATAATCCAAGTAGATATCCTTCTGGTTTTTGTTGTTGTTGTTGTTGTTTGTTTCTAAGGTCCCAGGCTAATGATTTTTAGAGTTATATTTGAATCACTAAGCAAAACAATTTTTCAATTTAAATTGTTGTTGTAATAGAAATTACGCCCTGGAACTCGTAGTGTAACTCCCTGTAGTGAGAGATCATACTTCATTCCTGTAACTGCGAAGATTCCAACTTCAATAATACTAGCATTTTGGATGGGGTAACTTGAAGTTTGGAGTCTAGCCCATAAATTATAAGGTATATCCTCAGCAGCACCCCCAACTTCTACTTCCTAGATACCAACAGTAGTCCAACAATTGCAATAGCTAGAGATTTTTGCCTATATTGTGCAGAAAGGGTGGGCCCAGAGAGGGAAGTTATGCCCAGTTCAAAACCACTGCAAGTTAATATGAGCAGCTATATTAAATGCAAAACAAAATCTTTGGCTGGTGATCGAGACATCTGAAGATAGTCACCAGCTGTCAATATCTAGCATTGCCATCACTATTAGTAATGATGAAGAAGAGGCAACACCTATTCCAGGGCTGTTTGCAACACTTGTTCTTCCAAGTCTCTTTCTCAATTTCATCATTTCAATGTATTTTGCACTGGGTACTAACTCGGTTAAGGGGCCCGATGATGGCCTTAACTATGGTGCTCTCTAACAGCACTGTATTCAGAAATGCATGAAAATCTTTCTCCTATTCTTTCTTCTTCCATTTTCCCTATACTCAGTAGCTAGCCAAAACCACGTTAAAAAAAAAAAAAAAACTAATTTCAATTTTAATTATGCCATCCTGTACTCCTAGGAGGACGACAGGTCTTTGTCACCAGTTCTATCAAAAACATACTCCTATGCATAGTGAGGAAGATTTCCTAAAATTTACCCCCAAACTCCTACTCATCAAATATCTTTCCCACTCTCCACTATCTCCATCTCTACACCTCTACTTGCACATTCCAATCTTCATATGTACATGTAAAGGACAAACTTATTTCCTCCATGAAAATTTTCCTAATTAAGCCCTCCTCTACTTACTAGTATTACATTTTTTGTTAAAAGAGTGAAGAAGGACTGCAAATTAACATGAGGCAATCACATACTGCATGTCTCCAATATGCCAGACACTGACCATTGCCTAGGACTTGCTTCTATCAATTTACATTTCATTATTTATGCCCATCTAGATTGTAAGTTCCCAGAGGAGACAAACAGGTTTTATTTGTATCCCTCTGGAATCTTTTAATAATGATGCTAATAAATATGCTTTACATTTGATTAGCAATTATAACCTTTCAAATTACTTTCATGGTTATTAGCTCATTGGTTATATAATCTCACTGTTCCACGTGAATCAGCGAAATTGGGGCACCAAATGCTGTGGGGAATGGTCCATGAGCTCAGCAAGCAGAGCTCAGCAGAACATGCCTCCAGTACATGAGGAGGGGCAGAAATCTGCTTTACATGTCACAGTCCTAAACTTTCTCTTCTGGTTACAGCAAGCTCCTGTGGCAAATGAAAACAGAAGTTACTGGAAAGAACAAAAAGCGCTCCGTGCTGCAGAAGTAGAACAAGGTGGGCAAGGGTTCTATTATAATACAGTTCCAGAAAATCAAGAGACACGTCTCGGGTTTTGCTTTCAATTGGCTACTGGAGATTTACTTTGTTTCCTAAGGCTTTGACCTCTTACCAGAGGAAGTAAACGCTTTTAAAGGGAAGCAAAGTGTAAAGGGAAAGTTAGCTCCCAAATCCTAAAATTCATTCGCGTTTTACCAAGTTCAAGAAAATATTTTCAACAATTCTTGGGGACCTTTCTCACCCCTTATCTAGAAGTCTCTATATAAATAACACCCAAGTGCCTGTTTAAAAAAAAAAAAAGGCATTTATTTAGGTCTTCTCAAACGAATTCAATAAAACGCCAGCAAACACAGCTGATTTGAAGATGCTTCCTAACCCTGAGCACCACGTACCCACCGGACATCCTTGATGTGGTTCAACTTTTACGGATGCTTGCAAGGGACAAAGGATGGACGCGGGCCTAGGCCCTGGGGGAAAGAGGCCCCTGCCTTAGTTCTGCTTGGAATTGGCGCAGAAAGGGACAGAATCTAAAAAGATCAAAAAACAAATCAACAAGAAAATCCTTTTGCTCTGAGCCTTTGCTCTCTGGCGCTGGGCCTCTCCAGTCTCCAATCTGAAGAGTGAAGACATTAAAGAAATCAGAATAAAGAAGGGCAGAGGAGTGAAGAACCTGAACCGACCCGAAGGTGGTAGGACAGAGAGGCCCACACTGGCCGGGCCCACGTGACTGGGTGGAGGAGTCGGGGGTGCACGGGGTGCCCCGGGCGACCAAGGCAGGGTCAGAGCCACGGTCGGGAGAGGGGGACCAGAAGGCAGCACGGGGAGTCCTGTCCTGTCCCCCCCGCCCCCCTGCAGGCTGTGACTTCGAATCCAGGGGACCTCCGGGCGCTCCCGACGAGAGCCTGCATCCCACCGCAGCGGGCTTTTTTTGCCAAAGAAAAGAAACTCGAGGTAGAAATAGAACAAAAGCTAGATTATGGAACACGGGGAGCCAGATCTTTGGCAAAGGGGAGAAGAATCCAGGGAGGAAGGAAGGAAGGAGGATTCAACAGCTCCCCACAAGGAATGTGACCCTTACATTCAGCAAATGTGTACTCTAAAACAATAAGAAAAAAATGTTTAAAGTGAAAGCTGCAGTTTCTCCGAGGAGCGCACCTCAGCGGGCTGCGCGGTGCTCAGGGCGGAGCCGGAGGGCCGAGCGCCGGGTGTGGCCTCCCGGCTCCGGCCGAGCTCTGCGCCCCAGTCCCCGTCCCGGTCGCTGCTGCGGAGGCAGAGGCGAGCTCAGCGCCCGCTGAAGCCCAGCCCGAGTGCAAAAGCCACGAGGCTCGTTGCACATTACATTGTTAACCTCGCTTCTGTCTCCATTCTCCCCTGTCCTGGGTGTAGAAAAGGAGACAGAAACGCGCGGCCGGTCCGGCTCCTCGCTCCGCCTAGCGCAGTCGGGACTCTGCGCGCCGGGCACCGGAGCCAGCGCCTGTCGCTCGGCCTCCCTCACCCTCCCTCCTCCTCTCCCGCAGTGCTCTGTCGCCTGTCCACCCCACACGCTCACTAGCACACCGCAGGGACCCAGGAGTGTCCCACGAAACACAGCAACCAGCGCTGGGTGTCTCAGACAGCGCGGGAGAGCGTCCCGCAGGCCTTAATAGTATTAGGATCCTCGGCGTCGTTCCTTGTCTCCATCCGTCCCCAAAGGCTCGGGACGGGAAATGTTTTGACTCTGCGCTAAGGGTCAGTGGGTCTTCACTCAGGGTTTATAAGATCGCTTTTAAACCGTCCTCAGCCCAGGCGAACTGAGAATCCCCGGTAAGGGCAGTGACTTCCCTGACGCGCTCTCCCCGCTGTAGAGTTAGGACCCTCCTCACCCCCTGGCACTTTGCAGAGGCCCCAAAGCTCCGAGGAGCCCTAATGCCCAGCACTCCCCACCCTTCCCTTTCACTATCCTAGACTTCGGAGAAGCCCCAGCAGCCCAGGGGGCTGCAGAAGGACGGACCCTAACAATTTCGGATTCTTCTTGGGGGAGGAGGGGATGGAGGAGAGAAATGGAAAAGGAGAAAAAAAAATTGTGTTCATTTACACATTTCCTGTGCAGAACAAAAAAGCCTACCATCAGCAAAAGAAGTCTCTTCCTCCAAAATAGCAGCCAAAGAGGGAAAATTAGAATATGCATAAATTCCTTCATTTTCATTCCCACAGAGCATGATTTCCGGCAGATTTGTACTTAAACTGCTCGATTAATCCCAATCTCTCAACAGCATTTTACTTAGCATTTTCCCAAAACTCACCTAAAGAGTATTATTTCCTTCCACCACCCAATTTTGGAGCTCCCCCCCCCCAACCAGTGACTGCCAATGAGAATCACTTTGGTAAGAATGCAACTTTATTTTGACTGTCAATTATTTTACTTTTAAAACTGAACTGGAACATTGAACTACCCTTTCATGCAAACTGGCTGCTCTTGGTCATGCTGGAACTGAAAGAAAGTTTCTTGGAAAATGTGTTTTGGGAATGTGGATGTAAAGAAGAATAAACTTGAAGGAACCCAGCGACTTCTCAGGTCACAAAAGTCTTTCTAATTCTACCCAGATTACATCCTTTCATCACTAGCTAGAGCTAGAACACTAAGGTATAGATACCTCTAATCTCCCTTGTTTTTTAAGAAACATCAGAGATAATCCCACATGTCTACTCAAAAGAACATTATTCTTCGCAAATATTCAGTGTCAACCCGTTACCCCCCTAGCCCATTACTAAAATATTTTGCTTTGCCAATTGTATATCAGATCTGATTCTATCTGCCACGAAACATTCTTTGTTGAAAACAAAAATGTTGCAGACCACCATTTGAAAACATTCCAAGTGTCATCTTGGCTTGGACTTACCTCTCCTGTCTTTATGGTAGGATGGAAATGCTTTAAGAATGAAATTCCTTCATCTTGACTTGTGAAAATGTATATAGAGCTTAACTCCATTCAACCCTGAATGCCATACTCTTGCACACCTTAATAGAGAAAGAAAATCTATAATTGCTTCATAATATAATCTGTATAGAATATAATGATTCTGACATTCCTCTAGTATTTTCTGCCTACAAATAAATATTCCTTTATAATTACAAAGATAGAAATGTTAATACTGTATTTGTTTAGCTTTTTGTTTCTATAACAGTAAGCATAATATTTGAACCATATGCAGCATAGTGTACATACTATATATGCATAAGCCTGTCTGTATCTAGTTTACATTGGCTAAGGATTTATTAAGATATTGGTCTCTAAAAGTCTATTAATTTTGTTAAATGGGGGAAAACCTGAGTATTGGTCTGACTCACTACTTTGTGAAATAATTGTTTTTCTTGTTGCTTTACTGTCCACCAAATATCCCCATTAGAAACATGAAACTTAGTTTCTTTTAGTCATACATCTCTCTATTGATTGAGAAGTTTCCACTCATACACAATGAAAATCGAGTCGTTAGAAAATAAATTCTCATAGGCCACATTTTCAGAGTGCATGTAAAGGTTGGGAGGTCACTTTTCCTGGCAATGATGATTTCTTCTAATTTTCTTTATTGAACATGGTAGTTTGCTCCTTAATCAGAAGAGCAATTCAAACACAAAGTCACAGCAAATGTGAATATCTTCCTAAGATACTAGTTTAATTAAATTAAATTGTGTGAGGAAAGCTCCAGTTTAATTTCTGATCTCCACTTTAGAGGAGGTGGAGTGAGTGCTTAACCCTTCCCCCAAGGAGAAGGGGGGGTTGAACATCACTTCGGTGAATTTATCCTCAGAAATAGAGCTCCTCATCCAGTGCTGATCTATAGGAAAAAAGTATTTTCATGAACTGGAGTTTTTCATACTTTTAAAAAATGATTAGGATTGTTCAGTATCCCTGTACTGACAGGTGAGAGGAAGCAAAGGCAGTCAAGCAGGGAGACTGTGCCCTCCACCCTCTTTGTTTCAGCAACCCTAGTTTTAAGGTAGGGACTGTGTGTACTGGTGAGTTTCAAGACAATGTGTTTTAAGTACTCTAAAGGACAAACTGACCAGTGATATATCTACTCTTCCTCATTTTTAAAAGGTGCATGTTGTGTTTTTCAGGACTACACAGAAAGAGAGAAGGAAACAATTATGTTCAATGGCTCCTATCCCTCGTCCAGCACTGTTGTCTTGCTAAGATCTTCTCCTTTTGGCCTGAGCAACTGGGCTACCACATCTCTCATCTGCTGTCCCATAACTGCACTTCCTTTCCTAACCAGCTCTTTTCGGCCCTGTGAATAATGAACAACCCGCTTCGATTCTTACATCTGTCTGATAAATAGTGAGTCTAATTTCCTCCCACTCCTTTTCATTTCATTGCATTTCCTTTTTTCTTTTTCTTTCTTTTTTTGGGGGAGGGAGGTGATATTGGGTGGCTTAGGACACGGGAAGAATGTTGGGCTGAGAAGAAAGTTGGCTTCCTGTAGACACAGCCTCACTGGCAGATTTTTTTCTAACCCAAGCCCAGGAGCTAACGCCTGTTCTTTTACCTAGAACCATGATCCTCGGCAGGCTTCTGATTTACAGAAGCAACTCTTACTTCCTTTGAAGACATGAACTTTGTGTTGCTTGCTAGGCCACTAACAGTTAGTTACTCACGCCTTCAACTCATTCTCCTCCTTCTACTTCTATTCTCTTCACCTCATGACCTTCTTTATATCCCCCTGTCCCCAAAGGAGTCAAATGAGTTACCCTGGGGATCCTAAACCTTAGCTTTTGCGTTTTGTCTGGTGGGCTGTGTTCCCCATGATCAGGGATCTCTGAACTCACTGGAACCTCAGTAATCCTGTCCTCCTCATTCTGCTCAGCTTTGTGAACATGTCAGAGCTAGACGACTGGCCTACTCATTCAAAGAGCTCCAACCAGAAGCGACCCACCCCCAGCCCTCCACAAAACAGTCCTTCCCAATGTTACTTTTGTTCTAGTTTCCTTTCTCAGGTTCATTTATTTTGGAATAACACCTTCACAGGGACATGTCCATAGCAAAGAAGGGGACTGCATACAAAAATACTCAGGGCCAGTAAAAAGACCTACCGCATTAGACCAACGGAGTCTGCATTAGGAAGGTATCATCTATTCATCAGACAAGAAATCCGATGAATGCTCAACTGCCCCCATGCAACAAATTTCAAGTGGAAGTGAACTCCATCTTCATCCTGTTGGCAAGAGAAATATTTTAAGATATTCAATGCTACCATTACTTGCATTATTATCACTAACAGTTTAATTCTGTCATCATTGATGCAGTTTTTGCTATTTTATTTTTGTTGTTCCTGCAGCTATTATTCAACAAAAGTTTAGAGAGATTAGTCAGATTAATTAGTTTATTGGTAATTTAAAGCTGAAAACTAGTAATTAAGCCAAAAACTATAAATGATCAGGGATGATTCATACCGATGGAAGATTTGGGAGGAAGAGAATCTACACTTTGGATTTTGTAAAATTTGGCAGCTATGAAATAAATGCACTCGGGATCAAAAAATATGATAACAGTTTTTGTTTTAGTCTCTCCACCTGCCCCCTCCCCCAATTCAGCTCAGAACATTTGGTTGGTAGAGAGGGCAAATTCATTTGTTTTTGTTGACAGTGAACAAAGATCTTGTGCAAGCTTCTCCTGTTCTTTGCATGTACACACGGATTCTCGTGCTCCACTAAGTTAGCATTTGCCTGCAAGCCGGCTCCCTTCCTCTCTTTGGGCTCTTCTATGAAAAGGTTGCATCACCTAAGGCAGGTATACAATTTCATTCCTCTCAGCCGGATTTCATGGAATATAAATTCAATAACGCAATCCTCTCCACAACAAGCTCTCTGCTCTCTTTCAAATATAATTAATGTTTTGATGGTGTAGTTCTTTAGCTACACATATACATACAAAAACAGAGGCACCCTCTTGCTTTGTTGTTTGTGCATCTAAAACAGACATGGATGCAGCTCTCAGTGGCTCCTAAATTCTTCAACACAGCCCCCAGAGAGGAAATCTATGTAGGTAATAATTACAGACTATTTTACGCCTGGAGATATTTCAAATAAAAAACGGAATGCATGTTCCTAGGTTTTTAATAGTCACCGTTTTGTCAAATATCCTAGAAAATAAAGACTGGTGTCAACTGATATGCTGATATGAACATCCACTCGTTAACAGTCAAAAATCAACAAAAACACAGTCCTAAATCCCTGGTTGTCTTTTCCAAATTTTAAGAATGGAGACAGAGTTTTAATATATTCTATTTACGCAATTGGGACTACAATGACATAAACAGAGAAAGACCGCAATGACTTCCTTCAGAAATTGTTTACTGTGTCAAACACCTCAGCTCTATGTTTTAGATGAATCAATTCACTTAATTGTGACTGGTTGTATATACATATAGTCACAAGTGAAATAGATGGCTAGGAAGACAGGATAGAAGATAAGCAAGTAATACTATGGCCAATAGGCGTTAGGTATCCAAATGTTGAGCTTCCATATTCAACTATGCTGTGGGCCTAACATTTCGTGTCTCTGACCTGATTATAATTTTAAAAGAACAAATCACCTTCCAAAGTGTAAAGGCTGATATCTTTTCTGTCTTTAATAAAGAAAATATATGGATTTGTTCCCATAAAATATCAACCTTAGAATCTCTATGGTGTCACTGAGTTGAAGAAGGGGGATATGTACCATAAATACATTGATTTCCAAACAGTGCTGTTATTTTATTTGACATAGGACTGTATCGAGGAGCTGGCAGGGGAAACGTTGGACCTGCTTCCTTCCTCTATATCTTCTTAACAGTCAAAGGTGTTTGCAAAGATTTTTTTGAAGATTTACTTACTTGTTCTTCATAATTTATGTTTGGAATTCTGAAGAAGATAAATGAATGAAGAAAGATGGAAGCACACGTGACTGATTTCAACCAGATATTTTTACTTAAAGGGAAAATGCTTCTTCTAGCACAACTGAGCAAAAAGGAGATAGGGTATGATTCTTGAAGAGTTCACTCATTGTTTTGTTGTTGTTGTTACTGTTTTAGATAGTGGCCCATCAGGGTTCCTTTCTTTTTACTTTCTCCCAAATTGTTCGTCTTGAAAGTGTAAATGTGGGATTGATTTATCCCTTCAGGCCTTCACAGAGTAGCTCATAAACATCACATATTTTAATTAATTTTTCAATTTAAAAAAGTCCTTACAGATCTACAAAGTTAGTCCCAATACAAGACTAAATAAGCAACCCAGTTTTTCCTTTTTTAGGCACAAGTAACAAGGTATTTGCCTCCAGTGAGCTATAAACACATAGATAATGGTACTATACTTTTATAATATTCATCATCAGTGATGTGTGAGTTATCAAAAAGAAACTGTTCCTCAAACTTCCATTTTTTAATGATTTCTTCCTCGTGTTTATTTTCTTTTGTTTTTCTTCTTCTTCTTCTTCTTCTTCTTCTTCTTCTTCTTCTTCTTTTTTTCAGATAGACAAGACTAATTCTCTGATTCCCAAGTGAAGTTGTGTCTGGCTGAGATTAATATTAAAGAAGATCACACCCACGACTGAAAAATATTGTTATTTTTCTTCAATGGAGAACACTGGACTCCCGCGTGTCAGATCTGTGGATTCTCAGAAGGCAGTGGAAATGGTACTGACATCACTTTGCACTTTAACAATCGGATTTGGTCTGGGTACAAGTTGTTTGTTTAGCCCGACAGCTCGGTGCACCCCGTCGCACGCTTTGCACACTCATTAAAACGATTATTCACGACCTGTCGAGTGTTTTTGGGTTCATTCACAGGAAAGGCTTGGAGCGAGGGCGAGCAATTCAATATCAACACTGTCCACTAGCCCGGTGCACGTGAGGACGAGCCAGTGTGTGCTCAGAAAGAGGAGGGCAGGCGGGTGTGTGCGTGCCTGTGCCCGGAGTCCTGTCCATCCATGCTCTGGAATCTCTGCCTCTCCGAAGCGCCAGGAGGGCTCCTTCCTACAGAGGCCATCTCACTAAGTGAACTTCAGCGACCTGGCACAGCGTGGAAAAATTAAAAAACAAAAAAAGAAAGAAAGAAATACAGAAACTCGAACTCATCCTCTGTTCTTCTTTTCAACTTCTTGTAAAAATTTAGGTCTCAGGTCTCAGGGTTGTACGCTTTCTTTCCGCCATCCTCACCTCTCACAGCCAGGACGCTGACAATGACTAGTTTGAGAAAAAAACTCTCCAGGCTGAGGGGATTCATTCCTTCTCCACCTCCCAAGATACTGTCATTTTTGAAAAGAATTTACGATTTCTCTCTATATTTCATGGAACAACTGGAGGGGAGGGGAGTCGGGAAACAAGGAACAGGACTGTACCTTACAGTACTCGATACCTCCGTTCTGCAGTACTGACGTGGAAGCATTCAAGAAAAGTCTTACACAGTGAGGATTAAATAGCTCTAAATAAGTTAGACTATTCTGGATTTTTGTTGTTGTTATTCATTTTCCAAGTAACCTTTCAAAGTATTTTGGAATGGCAGTGAGGGAAGCAGAAACAGGAGGGAGGACTGGTCTTCCATTACTGCCATGTTGTACAGGACACACTATTATATGGTCTTCAGTTGTGCTATTTGTTCAAATGCGTCCCGGTACACAATGTTCAGGTGGAGGCATTTGCTGAAAAGAGGTTATATATTTCCGTAAGACATATTGTATCTGTGCACTAATGTATGAGTACATCCATCCACTTAATAAAGCCCCAACACTCCAGGATGCCTAGTTCAGCATCACTGCCACGACATAGCTGGGAGTTAACAGGTGCTTGAAATTAAAAATAAATATCTCAGATCTACAGATAAATGATTGCTCCTTGATTTTTTCATCAACAGCATTAGCAAACCCAATGGTTAGCTCACTATGGAGAGAATAATCTAGTTATATCATTGGAGAAAGACAAGTTTCATCAGATTTGACCTATTTCATCTGACATAAAGTCGTGGTTTGCTATTTTATTAAAACACATAAGTACAATGTAAAAGAAAGCAGCAAGAGCTTTAATCAGAAACAGTTCCCTAATTGCTAAAAAGCTAGTATGAATAAGTAATTTTGTAAACTTGTAAGGTTGCTATAATCCACTATCAGGTTTACTTAAAGTGGATCTGTCAAGTGTCTCGCTTCCTATATAAAGTTCTTCATTAAAAACAACCTGCGATAATAATCAAGAGGCAGATGCTGAAATATGTAAGTAAATAACTGAATGCCTTTGCATAAATAAACACAAATCAATGTAGCAATAGACAACACTATTGATGTAGGAATGATCGATTTTAGTCTTCCAACCTGCAATCAGAGCTTGCAATATATAATTAAAAGTATATTTTCAACTCCACTAATACTATCACTACTGGAAAAAAATAGACGAATAAATAAACAATGCCTCCTACCTGTCTGACTTGATTCTACTTTACTTTTTCTGGAGTGTTTTTTTTTTTTTTTTCTTTATGGGATGGAAGGAGTACTTATTTTATTTTTTCCTAAAAAAGCTTTGGCAACCTTTAAAATTACATCATTAATTATAGAAATTTTAAAGTATCAAATAATGAAATTACTACTTTATTCTTGCTCTGAATTTTTCAGCCTTCATGTCAGCCTCTAATTATTCATTCCGCGCATTTTAATAGGAAAATACAATAGTGTTAATTATTTTAAAAGAAATTTTTCCCCCAGATTTCTGTAGTGCCTTAGGATTTAAAGATTCTTTGGGCCTTCTCTTGGGATAAATGAAAAAGATGTCATTTCCCCAACATGCCACAAAAGCTCTCTCACCGATAACTCAGCATGCAAGCATTATGAATCAAGCGAGGGGAGACCTGCATTATTCCAAAATTGTTTCATATAAGGACTGTAAAGCAGTATCTGACACAAAGGAACGAACCATACAATGGATTCACCTATTAAAAGTGTTTCAAATTTTACTAGAGGTTGAATTTTCCTTTTTAAGAATACCCCAGAAGGGTAGAATTGATTTAGATTAGCAAGCATGTGTAGGTGTTCAGTTGTAGTGTTTTAGTTCTGAAAAATCCTAAAGATACTGTTCATAATTTTTTCTTCATCAATGGAAGTGCTATTTACATATCCTTATGTGTAGGTTTCTTAAGCAGGCGCCATTAAGAGAATTTCCTACTTATGGAAACTCAGCTACTTTGAAAGTGACTTTTTTTACGCAGTATCACCCCACATAAATATTGATTTTGTCATCCTTATCCTACTGCACGACCAAACATTCTCCTCAACTCCTCTCTGTCCTATCCAGGTCCAATAATTCAGGGGTAACCAGACCCAGAAGGAAAATATCAGTTATTGTTTAAGGCTAATTTAACAGATAATTTAACTTCAAACAACAATGTTCAGGTCATTAAATTGCAGAGCAGTGAGAAAATGAAAGAACAGAGAGACAACCCTCCCTAACCCCATTACAGTTTTTTAGTCTTCCTGTTCGATCAAAAGAATCAAAACCACCTATGAAGCTACGTTTGCTTCTTAAACGCATCCACTAAAAGGGTGACACAATGGAAGAAAGGAAAGAGAGGGACTAACACCTCCGCCGAAGCCCACAACTGTAATTCAGGAGATGCTGCTGAGTCAGGAAGATTCACAAAAATCTCGAAATGAATCTCCAAACGTTCAGGGTAATGGACAGCAGCCTCTCTTCTGACCCGCCTGTCCAAACCCCTAACAGAGTGCACCGCGCTTTCCTCCCGCAAAGCCCAAAGACGCGGACAGGATCACGCGTGCCACGCTGCGGGCCAAGAGAGACCATCACAAACGGAACTACAATCATCATCTATTAGGATTTGGGTACCTTTTCTAGTCACAGTGTGTCAGAGTTTCTTCCGATCTGGAGTTTTGTTAGCGGACAGACAAGGAAGGGAGTCTTGGGGGCTCAACTCCTTTCCAGTCGCCCTTTCTTTCCATTCTCCAAGGCACAGCATGCCCCGCTGCCACATGGTAACCTTTTCCCTAGAACACCGCTCTGTCTCCCCTAAACCCAGGCTTCCCAGGGTGCCAGGAGTTCCAACCCCAGGCTACCTCTTTTTCTGGGCCTCCAGGTCTCAGACCACAGGCAGGGAAAGAAAATGGTGTAGAAAGCGAGTGGCAGAAACGATTTCTCTAGTAAAGAAATCGGTTTTCTCAGCTGGCAGAGGAAAGCCAGGGTTTGAAATTGCACCAGGTAAACAAAAAGAAACAACTTTTAGAAGAAAAAGGGGGTGGGGAAGCGTGGGAGACTTAAGAAAGGAGAGGCCTGCGCCCAAGTCCTGGAGCCGCTGCTGCCTGCAAAGGCCGAGCAGGGGCAGCCCGGCCGGTTGTCCTGGACAAGAGCGCCCTCGCGTGCCGCCCCGCTCTGGCCTCAGCACAGCCTGCCTCCCGCGTACACTGCCCAACCTGGCAAAGAGCACCCTGACTCTCTTCTCCAACTCCGCCTGAGTCCCTGAAGCTAGGGAAGGCCGATCGTACCCTCAGCGAGTGCCCCGAATTCGCCCAGGAGCGGCGGTGCCCAGCTTCTGACGCGCCCTCAGCTACCCTGGGACGCTCGGGCTCTGGGGCGCACGCCGCTGTCTCCTAAGTGCGCATTAAGAATCAATTATTTGCCTGATACTTCCAAAGCCAGGAACGGAGATATTCCCAACAGGGACGAAATCAAGCCCAGATCGGTGTTCATTTCCCTGGTCTTTCGAAGACACAGAATATTCCAAACTCGACCCACCCGCGCCGAGCTCCCCCTAGTGCGGCCCAGCTCAGCGAGTGGGGGCCCTCGCCAGACTTAGGCCCAGACCCAGCACAGAGATGATCAGCGATGTTAGTGTGGAAAAAAAAAAAAAAAGAAAAAGAAAAGGATTTTGCAGAGGAAGCAAAAGAGTTTTATCTCATGGAGGGAGAGCAAATAATTCCGGATTTGAACGTTAATAAAGCCCTGCAATTCTCGCCAAAGCCCTAAGATTCAGAAAACACATTTCCATGAAATGAATCCCTTTGCACCTTAGGATCTATTTTCGAGTTCCACTCCCTTCTCCATAGAAGTTGGTCCTGTTCTCTCTTCACCCTCCGCCTCTGCCATGTCTGCAACTCCTTTACTTCGGTATTCCCGTCATTTCTACTAGCCTGGAAGACTCCTGCACTCCCGCACCTATGTCTGCTGGTAGCGCACTCGCTAGGAATATTGTCCAAGAAAAGAGGAGCCCTGAAATCCAGGAACTCCATGTCTCGGTATAAAACTCCTTCCAAAGCGCTTGGTAGGAATCTCCGCGCACTACACCCAGCCCCCTCAGAAAGCCCTTCACTTACCCATCCTGCAGAAAGAACGCTCCCAGTCTGCAAGGCTTGGGCTCGGCATCCAGCGAACAACAGCCTTGGGCAGAGAACCCTGGGTGGAGGGGAAAAAAAAAAAAAATCGGAAGAGAGAAAGGAAAATAAAAAATGTAACACTGTATCACATGTTCGCTGAGCCTGAGCCCCGGGGTCTAAGACCTCAAGACAAGGCCCCCAGGACCTGACTGCCAGAGCCGGAAAGCGTCTCTGTGGGTCTGAAAGTGAGAGACGGCTGGCGGTTGGGGGAGGGGTAGTGGAAATAGAGGAAAGAGGGATAATAGAAAGAAAGAAAAGAAACCTTTCATTGGGGGGGAAAAAAAACGACAGGGAAAAAGTGAGGATGAAGCACTAACAAACGGAAAGATCTGTGGGACCTTTTAACTCTTACAGGTAGGTAGCTCTTGGGCGGAACACGTGTTGGCATGACAGAGAAGCTATTTGGCCTCTATTCTTTGCATATCTCCAGGATCTGGCCCCGAGGAAGAACATAAAGAAGAGGGAATTCTGCTTGAGTTTCACCTACCCTGCTTGTTGAAATCGCTGTGCAGATTTTCACATTGGAGAGTCCCATCCGGGTGGCAGGAGCTGGAGTGGTGCTGACGGGCAGGTTATCTGGTGAAGTGGGAATGCACAGGAACCCCGCCCTCTAGGCAGTTACACAACCCAAGCAACCCGTCTCAGCCAGCGCCAAAACCTCTCCTGATCTTCACCTTCACCCTTTGTGAGCCTAATTCTCCAACACAATTTCAGTTTCGTATACAACTAGCTACTACATAGCTATCCATAAAATTAATCTCTCAAAAGCAAATTATTTCCATTTATGCAACGTCTTCAACAATGGTGAAGAAACTACACTTTGTAAAACCACAGCTTTAAATATTTTGGATTTATATAACTGTTTGGGTGAAATATTTCCATTCATTAAAACTGATACTCGGCAAAACTCTTTTTTTTTAATTTTTGGCCCCTCTAAATTTGATTCCAGACATAGAAGTCACGCGAAGGCTACCATGATCATAAGGATATTTATATTAAATATTGTTAGCCCTAAACCTTATGTTCATTTTATTTCAAGTTTTGCAACAGTCCGAGGAAATATGTTTGGAAGAATTTCTTACTGTTCAGGTTTACATCATTTTCTCAGTGTTTTATAGATTAATAGCTTTTTATTAACTTTATACTAGGCAGATGGAGGTGTTGAACTTTAAACTTTTCAGTAAAAGGCATCTCAAATTTAAGTTGTGATTATTTTCAATTCCAAAAGTATCAATAAAAAGACTACTACTGCTAGCTCAATAAAAACAATTATAAGTTTGAAAGAAAATAGTCTTCACAAAGTTTGAAGGATTTTTCTAGCATGAGGTAATTTTAAATGAGAAAAGCTAATGACAACAGACAAAATGACATTACAATCCATCTGATGCAAAAATATATTAAATGCCAGGCCAGATTGTCATTTGTTTTTTTTTAAAGATATCTTGAGGAATTACAAGATATATAAAGGTAGATGAAATGTTTACATTAGGCTTTAGAAGCCCTTGCAAGGTTTCTCTCTGTGCAACCCCCTTCATATCTAGCAAGCCTAATAACTCAACTTTAAATCATATCTATTATATATGTAATCTGGATACATATCCAGGCACAACTACTCTGGTACTTAGTTTCTATGAATGAAAAGAGGCCAGTTTTATTTGTGACTTCAAAGTACAAAGTTTGCCTTTGAAATTCTATTTCTCTACATCGGAATAAAGACTGTGAATCACAAACAAATAAGTATTTAATATAAAACATAAAAATTCATGGGGGAATTTTTTTTTTTGTATCTATGTCCCTTTTACCTATGTCTCAGTATAAGTTCAACTTTCCTTCCAACTTTTTGTAGGTGAAAATACTGTATTTCCTCTGTGGCAATACACCCTCATTCCTGAAATAAAACCCATGGTGAAAGCACACAATAAATCATCATCTTTTCCCAGCCTAAACCTATGTCTCTTGTCCAGGTATTTTGGATCATAACTGTGTAAAGAGGATTGCCTTTGCCTGACCTCAGCACACATCTACTTTTTATCAGTTATAAATATGGGTTTTTAAACAATTATTTGTGAACTTTTCTTTTATACTTCATTTTGAAGAACTATTCAGTTTTTAAAAAACTTTTATCTCTGCTGTTTTCTTGTAAAAAGAAAATAAAATCATGTTCGGTCTACTTAAAGACAATTAAACTAGCTGTCTTGATCTACTTTTTGCTCATACCCCACATTTGGTTCTAGTTTTTTTAATCTTGGTCTCCATCTCTCTGTCCTCCACTTCTTCTCTCTTCACCTACCCCCATTTTCCAATATTAACCATTCTGCATTTCAATTTCAAATCTACTTTAGTCAGTTTGCTTCTCCCCTAGGTCCACCCCCCCCCAGCAACTCTCTGCTTGCTGATAACATCTTAAGGACAGATTATTTTTCATTGGGCCCATTGTAAGAAGTAGCCAGCTTATTGCATTACTGCAGAACACATTTCAGACTATACAATTGTAACAAATGAACAACTTGTCCTCTACAGACTCACCACAGGATCCAATTAGTTACTAAACCTTTTACTCAAGTTTTTCAATTTTTTTTTTGAATTACAGCATTTGGGCTGCCTGAAACGATAAAAAATGCCTTCACTTTGTTTCATATCTATGCATATATATACATACATATGCATATTAAATTAAAACCAAATTATGACTCAGTGTAAGCAAAGGAACAAATCTTTCAATTAAATTATACAGACACATTTAAAAGAGAATCAGAGAAGAACCTGTATGTTGTAAAAAGTGAGGAATAAAAGGAGAGAGAGGCATGTTGCTTCTTCCAAATATCTAGAATTTTAAATGGTTATTATTTAAAATGAATATCAACATTGATCTGCACGTCATTACAACAGGTGATCACTTCAGCAAAATCTATATTGCAATTTCAGCACATCTTTATTAGAACTCTTCCATTGTGGGTAAACAGCCACAAAAATAAATGCTGACTTAGAAAGTATAAATACAAATATTTAAACAAAAATGTTTGCAGCATTCATAGCGCAAATTGTACCTGAACTGAAGGGCTCTGTGTATCTCTATATATTACATATGAGTTCATTATTCACTTCTATCTAACCATATACATATATTTATTTATAATTTGCCAAGTGCTATAAACAAGATACCTGAAACAAAGTATATAAAAAGCATTCTATTAACTGATTTAAAAATAAACAGCAATGCACATAAAATTAAATATCTCTTTTTTTTCTTGCTGTATATCCACAAAAACTTATAAGATATTAGCTGAAAAGCCTATACTTTGTTTAAAGCTAGTGTTTATTAAATAGCGTGCTCCTGGTAAAGTTTGCCCACAAAGGGGAGAAAAATCCAATCTATTTCTATTTTTAGAATAGCAGTTCAAATTAGAGGAGCAGCTTCAATCTCAGTTCGGCCAGAAGAGCCTTTGAATTCCCTAGAAATTGAACGGTCTTTTAAAAAGTAGCTCTACTTAATAAAAGAGACAAAAGTATCAAGATATATATGAATTTAGCCTATTTTTTATTTCTGTGTGTTCATAGTAAACATTTTTGTAAGTGACAAACACGGGCATATGACCACAGTATCACAATCAAGAAATTTTAAGACAACATTAACAATCACTCAAATTTATGCGGCATTGGCGCAACACAGGTTACATATTTGCAAGGTTTTACCTATAAGTACAATAGGTATTAACATTTCACTACATTTAGAAAAAATAAAAGTGACCTGTTAGTGACCACATACATCAAAATATACACAACACAAACTGAAGGCAATCATTAATTTTGTCCCCTTCCGATTCAATTAAACGGGCAGTGTTGCCAACAGAAACGACTTTCCTTTTTTTTTGTTTGTTTGTTTGAATACTTAGTATACCAAGTGCATTTTTCTAGAATCCAATCTTTGGTCTAAAAAGTAAACAAAAGGAGAAAAAAAAAAAAAAAAAAAAAACGGCTCGCTAAAGAAAAGGACAAAACAATGGATGGCCAAAATAATTTCTTGGGCACCTTTACTACGAATGCTTCTTAAATACAAATTACAGTGTAACATTTTAAAACTCTCTCCATAATTTAGGTTGTTCTCAAGGTCTGCGTCCACCAGAGAGATCCATGATAACTCATAATACTGCACACATGGACATCTGGCGGCTCTTAGACTCGTCAGGTTTGAATGAAATGGCAAAGCAGTCACTATTTAGATACACAGCCTACTATAATTTTGACTTCCAAACCTTATATTCTACAATGTATTCTCCCCACATTGCACCTCGCTGACACTCCACACCTTGTTAGAATAATAAACAACCCTAAAGACTGAACAAACGTACGGAAATGGGAAGGGGGCTTAATAAAAAATACCTGGACTTATTTTTTAATTATCATTTACAATGCAAATGTTTGTAAAACGTTCACTTACAGTCTGGTCCCAGGGATGTTAATGTATTAATGGGTTGGAAGAAGACCCCTGATTTTGATGTGTGAAATAATCAGACAGTCCCCCCGACAGTCCCGTCGTAAAACTTGGCAAAGAGGGTCTTAACGACTCACAGGGCAGGGTCGAGGGGGCCTGCGGCGACGTGGAGGAGGACGCGGCCCGGGCGCTCATGGATGTGCTGCTCTGCGAAGTCATTGACGGGTGCGGGACGTGGGGGAAAAAGTAACTGGTCTGGCCCGCCAGCAGGTTGACGGAGCAGGGGTTGAGGGAGTAGGTCCCGGAGCAGGGCACCGACAGGCCGCAGGGCACCGAGGCGGCGAGCGCGGCGGCCGTGAGGTGGTGCGTGGCGTAGGGGATCTCGCCGTTGACCAGCCGGTCCACGCTCAGCCCGTTGGCCGTGGAGAACGAGTGGTTGTTGCCCAGCGAGTTCTGAGTCAACACGGAGCTGTAGGGCATTGGGTGGCTGGGGTAGGCCGACGTGGTGCCGTTGTAGCTCAAAGTGCTGCTGGCGCGGGGGTGGTGCAGGGACAGGAAGGGCGACATGGGCCAGTAGAGGGAGCCGGCGCGGTCCATGAAGGTGAGGCCGGTGGAGGTGAGGCGCGCGCCGCGCTTGAAGGCCAGCTTGGCGCGCGACGTGGTGGAGCGGCGGCGCAGCTTGCCCGTGGTGCCGCCGATGAACACGTCGTCGCTCGACGGGTCCAGCATCCAGTAGTTGCCCTTGCCCGGGTCGTCGTAGTGGCGCGGCACCTTCACGAAGCACTTGTTGAGCGACAGGTTGTGGCGGATGGAGTTCTGCCAGCCCTGCTTGTTCTCGCGGTAGTAGGGGAAGTTCTTCATGATGAACTCGTAGATGCCGTTGAGCGTGAGCCGCTTCTCGGGGCTCTGCCGGATGGCCATCATGATGAGCGCGTTGTAGCTGAACGGGGGCTTCTCGTACTTGCCGTTCTTCTTTTCGCCCTCCTTGCCCCCCTCCCCGTCCTTGCCGCCCTCGCCCGCCCCCTTCTTCTCCTCCCCCCCGGCGCCCTTGTCCTTCTCGTCCGGCCCGACGGCCGCCAGCTCCCCGGGCCCCCCGCCGCCGCCGCCCGGCTCGCCCTTGCCGCCCATCGCGTCCGCCTTGGCCGCGTCCAGGCCGGCGGTCGGGGGCGGCGGCGGCGGCGGCGGCGGGAGCAGCAGCTGCTGGGGGCCCTTGTCGTCGTCGGCGGCGCCGGTGGCCGGGGCGCCACGCGCCTGGGGGGGCTGCGGGGCCGGGGGCGGCGGCGGCTGCTGCTGGGGCGGCGGCTGCGGGGCGGGCGGCGGCGGGTGGTGGTGGTGGTGGTGGTGGTGGTGGTGGTGCGGGGGGTGGTGCGCGTTGTGGTGGCCGTGGCCAGCGTGGTGGTTGTCGCTCTGGACCGCCTCGGGCACCAGGCTGTTGATGCTGAACGAGGACTTGGGGATCATTTTCACCTCTTTCCTATCTCCCATGTCCAGCATCCCCCAGGC